>CAUHTR010000955.1:0-97208 GCA_959609185.1 Schmidtea polychroa | reverse complement strand
NAATGCATTTTACGCATATTTGTATGCTGGAGAGACTGTAACTGCTATTTCAAGAGTAAGGTTAAATTTCAGTCGTAGAATTAATGTCTAATTTCTTGATCTGCGCCAGGGGATTGAGAGGGAACCAGTGTCAAAGCATGACCGGTTGCTTTCAAAATCCTGTGAGTAGAATTCAATTATTTTAAAAATCATTTTTACTGATGGGGTAATACAAAACTCGTAAAATATAATAGAAAATTACACATTGTTAAAATCAATTAAGGAAACTAAAAAAATTCGAAAAAATTAAGTCAATATTTTTCGGGGAGAGTGGAAAGAGGTGCCAAATGAAATTTTGATAAAGAATAAGATAATTTAATTAATATGAGGTTCATTTAAGGGTCATGAATAAGAAAACAAATTAATCATTGAGAATCTAGCCGAACGTCAGCTTAATGGACCGATAAATTTAAATTGGGGAAAGCAAAACAAAATTTTAATAAACATCTCGACAAGTGGGGCGTGAGCCTATTTGGAAGATACATTATTGAAGGAAGTTAAACCCAATATTGTAATGACAATAATTTGACAGCCCTAGCTTAACCAAATAATTAATGTGGTGAAATTCGTATATATAGGAAGGCGAGTGAAGTTAAAAAGCCAGTGATTGAATAACATAAAAATAAGAATAAATTAGTTAAGGAGTAGTAGAAAGGAAAAATAAAAAGTTAGATTGTGTATGTCTGTGTACGTATATATCTATAGTGTGTCAACCTTGAAAGAGTTAATTGTTGCATCAAGTGTATTTAGTTTTGCAAATAAAGATATTTTGTTGGGATTCCAATTTTAGCTACAGGTGGAGTTGGTTTGAGAACTTATTCATCTCGGCAAAATTATTAATATCCCAAAATTACTGACATTCATAATTGTAATAAAGAAAATGAATTCAAATTCAAATTATAAAAATTGAGAAAATTGTTGCTTTTTTAATTGACATTTCTTTTGATAATTTAACTTATATATACAATTTATTATTATTGTACCTTAATATGAGTAAAACCTTTCCAAAGTCTCTTTTTATAATAAATAAAAATGAATTTTTAATTATTTATTCCGAAAGAAATTGATAAAAGAATAAAATTAATTAATTATTAATCGAAGCTTAAAGGACGTTAAACAAATGTTGACTTTTTAACTTATTTTACCTGATGAACTATTAATATGTTAGTATTGTTGAGATTTTATTTGGTACTTTAGATGAATATTGGTAATAATCTTTTATTTGACCCTAGTGAATTAAGTTTGACCTTAAATTACATTCAATCAAAACTCAAATTTTTTTCAACATTCTAACCCAAACTCAAACCTTGATTTGTTTGTTTCTTTTTTGTACTTAGTTCGAAGTGTTTATATTTTTGAAATATATATATATATATATATGTTTTGTTTGAAGTGTTTATCTATTATTATTCAAATATTTTCATTTAAAAATAGAAATTGATAAAACAAACTAATCAATAAATTTTAATATAAAAAACATACCGCGCTTATCTGTGTGTTAAAAATTCACTGGCAGTTACATACACCAATTTATTATTTCCAGATACGGTAGAAAAATTAATTGAACATACACACGTATAGCGCAAAATTTCTGGGATAAAACAAATATGCAAACAAATGCTAAAATCCACCTGCTATAAAAGATACGTCCTTTTCTAGGCAAATTCTTTTTTAAAATAAACTAGGAAAATATTTCAGAGAATATTCCAAGTACACTTGTATTTTAGATATAAAATAATAAAAAAATTATTTTCATCCTTTTAAAAAATTCTTTCTTAAATCTTTGCTAAAAGAGGTTATTGTCATTTGGTTTAAAAATTTTTGAAATTTTCTGTACTATTTATTTACTGATTTCATGGATTTTATATAGTTTAGAATGACTTACATATTTTTGAAATAATCTTTTTTCTATTAAAATCCACATAGATATTAAGAGAATAATTTAAAATGTGAAATTTCCAGAACTTGATAAAAAATCTTTACTATAATTTTTCTCATTTTTCTTAGTATGTAAATGCTGCCAACACATAATAAATTTATTTACTTTTGCATTGTGGGGTACTATTCAAATTTATTGAAAATGTTTTATAATCATATCATAAATTGTAATTTGTAACTTTTAGTTTGAAGGAATTTTTGACGTTGTGGAAGCTTACGGAGTAGAAACAGTCAAGATGGCATTTAAAAATATGAAAGTATTGTTATTATTTCAGGTATTTTAATTTCTTTTTTTGTTAAAAGGCTGAAAAGAGAAAGATGAAGAAATCTGGCTACAGAACTCCAAAATGCTTTATGATCATGACTCAAAACGAAATTAAACTGTCTAATAATAGAAATAATGTGATTAACGTCCCATTAATCTCTAGTAACCATTTTATACAGATCAGTGTTTTCCAATGCAAAATCTCAGAAATATCTTATGTAATGAGCAGTTTGTTTGATAAATTATACATTGCCATAATTGTAACACAAAGAGAAGAAACAACACGTAGCAGTAAATGTCTTATTATCAAAGCAAAATATGGAAAATCTAAACATATTGTTTCGCATATTCGAGATTCCTTGATGGTAAGTATTTGTTATTTCATTATTAATCTTTAATAATCCCATATACATATAATTAATAAGTTGACCGACAAAGCACCTATAGTCAGGCCCGTCGAGAGAAGGGTGCAAATGCCCAGGGGCCCAGGTTCGATTTGTTATGTATTTAAATATAATATTACTGACACTTAAGTTGACTTAACTACAATCAGTTTAAAGTTCAAGCATCTGAATTTCATCATAATAAATTGAACGAACATCAACAAGTAATTAGATCAACATCGATATCAATATTCAAAAATAAACCAAATAAAGTTTTAAGATTTTTTAATGCTGGAATTAAAAACTGTTATATTTACTAACCATGATTACTGAAACTGAAATCATACGTATCATTTGTCTACTATAGAACACACTCACGAGCCACAGGCCACTATGTCAAATAAAACTTCATTTGCTATTTTATGCGTTTTACGATTAACAATTGTTTAGGGGCCCATGAAATACTCTGACTAGGGGCTCGGAATTGCTGTCGGCGGGCCTGCCTATATTCGAAATTATACTATAACCGGACGGCTATAGTAGTCATTTAGTTCATTTAACATCATGAATTTCTATATTTTGTGTAAAAATACAAACAATAAAAACAGTCATAAAGGCACAACAAATGATTTGATTTTATAATTGTGAGGAGTTAAAATTATAATGTTAAATTAAAATTATTTCATGACTAAATTTTGTAAAATTAAAAGTGAAACTTAAATTATTTGAAATTAAAATTTACAAAAAGAAAATGTCCCAAGAATATTTGTTTATATAAGCAGCGCCCCAGGTTCTATTTGTTATGTATTTAAATATAATATTACTGACACTTAAGTTGACTTAACTACAATCAGTTTAAAGTCCAAGCTGTACAAAGTTTATATAAGAATTAATATAACAAAAGTATTCAGAGTGCCAAATTTGAACCGACTTTGAATATTTAGTGTCCGTCAACCCAGGGATTGCAAATTTTGAGGAAAATAAAAAAATCGGAATTCGAAATTCGCAAGTTAAATATTTTGAAATTCGATCAAATTCCGAAATATTGTTAATTTTTAAAGTCTACAAATAATAAAAATAACTTATTTGAGATAATTTATTGTTATTTATTGCATAATATTACTTTCTCGATCGAACTTTTGTACAAAAGTTACCTGCAATTGAGAAGGCTCGCTCGGACTCCAAGCTCGATGGCGGAATCAAAATCAAAAATGAGTAGACAGACTCTAATATTTTGCCACGAACGCCGTTTTCTTCAAAGAATTTCATTTCAGATTTAATTATTGAAATTAAGCTCCGATTTGTTATTTGTTTAGTTTTGCTGGAAGGTATGTTAGACGATAAATTCAATTGAATTTTGTTCTGCAACTTTTGCATTAACGACTGGGGATTGGTTTGTTCTTCCGACATCACTTCTTCCACATCTTCAGCTTCTGACTTCTCGCCTGAGGAAGTTTCCATGTTAGTGTTAAATATCAATCTTTGTGCAAAGGTTTCAATAACTTTGGTTATTGTATTTTACAATGGTCTAGTGAAAGATTCGTGAATCTCACTTTTTCCGCCATTGTGTAAATACTGAAGAGTTCCAGACACATTTGTTCGCCATTGGGTTATTCGGTTTTCTAATTCGTTCTTCAATTTTAGTGAAAGTTCATTAGATCCAAAATTCTCAAGCATAAAAGACAATGCCGCATCAGCAGAAAGTAGATTTGCATCTTCTCGACAAAGGGCGTCAACAGTATGCTTCACTGGGAGAAGTGCAGAGATCATGTTGTTAATCGAGAAAATTTCAGCATCTAGAATAACGATATCAGATGGAATGTCAATCAATGCCTTTCTAACAAAGCTTTTAAGTTGGTTAAATCTTTCAAGCATTTCGACTAAGCTATTCCATCTAGTTCTAGTGTCCATAATAAGTTTCAACTCTTTTCCAAATTCTTGTTTCACGTATACTTGAAGGATATCATTCGATGTTCTCGAAAAACGAAATTTCTTTACAATCGAACGAACTTTTTTGATGAGAAAACCAAATCCAAATTCTTCAGTCTCAACATGCTCAGCTTCAATATAAATTTGTTCAATCAAGCCAACACTTTCATCATCAATGTATTCCTCATCCTCTGATTTCTCGAAGTCACTTCCTTGTTCTTCTACACTAACATTTTCTGTATCTGTGTGAGCCACCAATTCATCAGTTGTATTCGAATTATTATACAGAACATTAACTGCAGCTAAATGTATCGCGTGTGCAAAGCACAACTGTTGATTACATGGTAAAAGCCGCCCAATCACAGCTGCCCCATCAGTTGTTATGGACGTAATATCTTTATCGATATTTAGATTGTTGTCTTGCAATGTAGTTTTCAGGGCCGAAATGCATTTCTCTGCAGGGAAACGTCCTTCAACATGAACTAAACCTAAATTCCAAAACTGTTTCTTGCCATGGACATTCACATTTAAATAACATCGGTTTCTTGATGATGAAAACACAATTTACAAGTTGGAGATAGCACGAAAAAATAAATTTTAAATTCGGAATTCGCTGGGAAATTTTCGAAATTCAAAACTATATTTATGAAAACGAATTTTGAATTTCGATTATGCAATCCCTACGTCAACCTTTAAAAGAGTTGTATATTTATTTATTTATATTCCAAGTTTATTTTATATGAAATCTTTATCTAAGTAATTTCTAAAAAAGAGAGTCAATATATGTCATTTTTGACAGTTAATACATGTAAAGTTATTTTTAATATTAATAATAAAGTCTGCCATGGTTTAGATATAATTAGTAAGTTTTCCCATGATTTTTTTCTTATTCCTAAATATAAGAATTAAATTAACCTCTTTAGTGAATTTTTACCAGTGTATTTTAATTGTTCAAATGAGTACAAAGTCAGTATAATATGACAACTCAATAATAATAATAATAATAATAATAATAATAATAATAATAATAATAATAATAATAATAATAATTTATTAAAAAGAGAGCTTGAAGACTATAAATCAGTAATATATCAATGTTTTTTGATACTCACGAATTTTCGGCACTGCCTTTTTCAAGTGAAGTGCCGAAAAAAAGTCATCATTAGTTTGAATTTCATCGCCTTCGCTGTATTCGATTACACTTTTCATGTCAATATTTATTTGATTGCTATCGTTTTCCAATTCTAATTGTTGTGATTCTTCACATTTTACAATTAAATCATGTAACAAGCTTCATATTTCATCATATAATCATTATATTCTTCAAGAAATTTCTTTATAACTAATTCTATTAAACAATTTTCGAAGTAATTGAAATAAATCATTCCAAGATTCAAAACTTTTTATTTAAACACATTTTGAAAATTGTTTCTCATAATTATGAAACGATACATTCTCCATTTTATAAATTTTTCACTCAATAATTTTTCTCACTCTAGCATTTATTTAGATATTTTCCACACTATTTTATCTATTTTTAATATTTTGACACTGAAAAAAAATTTATTGAATAAATAGTTCATTTTAATTATATTTTCAATAAATTTTTCATTAAAAATCTAATATTTATTCAAAAAAATATAAAAACCGCCAAAATAAGATCGAAACGACTTTGTGAAAAAATTCAGCCAGGATGAATAAAATTTGCGATAGTTTCACGTCAAAGCAAATCGAATAACAATTTAATTCATTAATCTCCATTTATTAATCTCCACGAAAAGTAATTTGCCCATTTCAGACAAGGCATTCACGCCTGCTCAACACGAATAAATCAAATTTGCCTTGTAACAATTGCTCGAAAATATTTGATGAGAATATTCAACTGAAAAACAGAATTGAAGATTTAGCTAAATTAATTGTATCCGAAGATTTAGAAGAATTCATGAAAAAAAACAGAGTAAATTTTATACAATTGTATTACTATTATTGTTTTGATTTAGATAATCGATTTGACAACTTTTGAAAATGTTGAAAATATAGTTAGTTCCTAATAAATGAATATTATTTAATAATAATAATAATAATAATAATAATAATAATAATAATAATAATAATAATAATAATAATAATAATAATAATAATAATAATAATAATAATAATAATAATAATAATAATAAATATTAATATTAACGCATTAACATAAACATTTCACTGATTTAGATATTAGGAAACTCCACTCAAACATCACATTTACAATATATTTCAACAGATTTACTGTCATTATCAGATGGAACCGAAGAAACAATATATAGATTATAAATTGGTTATTAAAACAAAATTACAAAATATTTGAAATTCATATACTTAATAATTTTTGATTATTTTAAAAATATATTTTTGATAAAAATAAATTAAATATTAGTACGCTCATTCAAAATTAAACATTTAAAAATTTTTTAGTTAAACAAACGTTTTTATTAAATTTATATTCTTATATTATATCATTTTACATTCACATCATTTTGCACTTGAGTTTTCGTTATACTACTCTAAATATGGCAATAATACATACTATTCCTTATTCTATTTAATCTCTAACTAATTTCATTCAATCCCTTCAGTCGACAGTGATCAAGAACTTGAGTACGGAGATGATTAGTAACCATTCTTTATGTATGTAGCATTGCACTCATGACATTTAAATTGATAACCAAAATCTAGACACGATTTAAGTAGGATTTTTCTATTTTGTGTTTATTATTGGATTTTAAATGTATATAGTTTTTTTCGTTTCTAACTGATGAAGACAGTGAACCTGTCCAAATATATTATATAAGTGATTTTCAAGTGTTTTTCAATAAATAAATAATAATAACTATAATAATAAAAATATGTTTCCAGTTATTATATATCGCTTCTAAATAATGAATTATAGAATTATTACAGGATTATATTACAATTTTCTACTATATCTGATAAAATATAATGTCATCAATTACTAACAGGACCAGTGATAAGTTCTCACCTTTCACACGTTCACGCTGACGCCGATTTTCATGCGGCGCATCATCTAGCGGCGCATCATCTAGCGGCGCAGTTTATGTTATTGACCAAAAGTTATGTTTATAATACGTTATTAATTATAATTGTAATTAAAAATAACGTTAAATTTTCTAATATATGTCTAATATACGTCTAATAACACAATCAAATACGTCCAATCGGAGGTACAAACTACCAGATGGGGCAGGTTAGTGCGGGCCCCCAGAGATCCGTGTCGGCTAGAACGTGTTACGCTAATCATCAGAAGAATAAGTTGAATGACCAGTATAAACCCGTAGTTTATTCAGCCGCGGACCAGAACCGTTCATCGTCCCAACCTATGCTCAGACATTTTAGGTTGCATATATATATATTACAAATCAATATTCTACAACTAATTAATTATAGAAAATTTCCTACTAAATTAATTTAAAATTTTAAAATGCACCTTCATGATCCTGACAACCACTGAAGGATTTTCCCCAAGTGCCAATTTATCTCTATTTTAAATCTGTTTAGCAAGTGCGATCTAAGCGGGCAGCAACAGTAGGACAAAGTGAAATTCAAAGTAGAAATCAGAGAAAAAATTCTTGCCCAAGTACAAAATTTATCAAAAATTTTCATCAGCTATAAAATTTATTCTAAATTTCAGTTACTGATCTATCCAAAGATGAAACCGATAACAACTTAATTACGCTTGGTGAGTTTGTGTTTTCTTTTTATTGTGTAGTTTTTGCTCTGCAATAGTTCTTTTTATTTCATTTATTATTATTATTATTATTATTATTATTATTATTATTATTATTATTATTATTATTATTATTATTATTATTATTATTATTATTATTATTATTATTATTATTATTATTATTATTATTATTATTATTATTATTATTATTATTATTATTATTATTATTATTATTATTATTATTATTATTATTATTACTTTAGATGAAATCATAAATTGGGACTGTTCTGATCCTTGGAAAGCGACAATTTAAAAGTCAATTTTATAATTTATTAAGCTTAGTTATTTTTCTGTTCAGAACCTAATAAGCCTATTGGTTTTAAAATTTGATTTAATTGTTTCTTATTCCGGATATTTTTAATAAAAATGAAAAAATATAATAGCTTATTTAGTCTTACTGAATTCATCATTTGGTTTTTGTTTTAATTTAAAAATTTGGCCTTTATTTTTTGCAATTTATAGTAACGAATTGTAAGAAGAATGAACGAAAATTTATTGAGGAGCATTTTTCGGTTGCTTGGTTATTGATTTCTATAATAATAATAGTAATAATAATAAAAATAATAATAATAATAATAATAATAATAATAATAATAATAATAATAATAATAATAATAATAATAATAATAATAATAATAATAATAATAATAATAATAATAATAATAATAATAATAATGATAATAATAATAATAATAATAATAATAATAATAATAATAATAATAATAATAATAATAATAATAATAATAATAATAATATTAATAATAATAAGTCACCAACCTCTACTATCAAGCAAAGGTTGGTTATATCGGTGAAAATTTGAAAGATTGTAATTTGTGGCAATATTAAAAATTATTGTGTTGAGTTCTTTTTCTGATTGAGAACGTGTGGAGCTAGATTTATAATTCTATTCTAACGAACAATTCAACAGTAAGAATATTTTGTTTTATATGAACATATAAATATATGAAACACTTTTATATAAATTTAATTATAATAGATATGTGAAATTAAAATGTTACCATAACTTTAATTTTTTATCGACAGCATTACATTCTTATTTCATTATTATCTGAAAGTAAAAATTTCTATATTGAGCCATGCTTGATATATTTTTCTATATATAAATATATATTTTTTTCATGTATTCTATGAATTATTTAAAAAATTATGAAATTTTTTTTATATACATATCAATATTTTTTTATAAATGTCTTCAAATATTTAACTTAAAATTTAATATTTCAATTATAATCTGTTCTTTACCATGCTTTTCTTCTACATTTTTGATAATTTTAGGTAATTTACTATAATTTTCCAAATTTCTAAAAGCGTTTGGAATTTCAGTAAATAAATTATAATTTATTTTGCTCCTCTTCTACCAGTGGAATATAATAGAACATTTGAAATATCCTCAAATTGCGCAATTTCATAATTTATAGTTCTCGTAATAAATAATTGTTTTCAGCATTTTAGTTTTCTCACTAAAATAAATTTTTGTCTTCATTTCAGGTACGATAAGAGGGTGATGCAGGCGGTGCAAATCATTGGGGCCCGCGATATAATCATATTTGGCTTAGACAGATCAACTTTTCAGTTGTTATTAATAAATTTGCAAGTAAAAAAGCAAGAAAAGCATTTTCATATAATTAAATAATTTTAAAAATCTAAGTTTGTGATAATTTAAGTTTATATGCATAATGGAATTTCTAAAATACTGACAAATTGCATCGGGGGCCCGGCCTAGCTCTCGACGGCCCTGCTTCATTTTAAGTACGCATGGGTATTTTTTTCTATATATAAATAATTTATCTTAGTTAGTTGATGGTAGGTTTTTGCTAATCCTCCCGTAAATGATGTACTTTGGTTTTATACATATTAAAAATGAATCAAGTAATTTATCTTAAATATTTAACCCTTTGATTGTCCTGTGTATCACATATGATAAATAATTCTTATAAATTGATAGATGAAACATGCTTGTACCAGTAAAGGGTTAATAAAAGTTTATTAATTACAAAGTTTAAAAGTTATAAGTTGACCACAGTCAGTCACTGCCATCAGTTATTATGACTAAAATTAATACTTATTATAAAAAAAATATTAAACAGTAAAGAGTATTTACAATTAATAGTAGTATGTTTTAGAATTAATAAAGCTACAGAAAATATTTTACAGCTAATCGAAATTTTAATATTTGTGTGTTCTTAGACTTTATTTTGTATATTATTATTATTTATTATTATTATTATTGATTTTGATATTATTATTATTATTATTATTATTATTATTATTATTATTATTATTATTATTATTATTATTATTATTATTATTATTATTATTATTATTATTATTAATATATTGTTAACATAATCATAAACATAAAACTGATTAATATATTAAAATAAGTAAAACCAACATCACATATACAACATATTTCTACAAGTTCATTGTCATTATTACATAAGAAAGAAAAACTATATATATTTTAAATAGTGTATTTAAAAAATTTTAAGAATTCATAAACCAATTAGTTATTTTTTTCTTAATTAAACAATTTAAAATTTAAGAAAATATATTTTGTTTAAAATTTTAAATGATTTGAAATTTTAATAAATAGTGTTAAAACATTCTGGTTTATTGAATTTTATTTTATTTTACTTTTAAAAGAATTACATATTAATAAATATATTGATGATGTATGTAATGAGAATATATTGGGAACTATGTAACTAAAGTTCAGAAAGAAGTTCTTAGTGTAATTCAAATTTATGATAGTGCTTTGAATTTAAATCAAAAGGAAAAAATGCAATGTATGGGAATAATATTTGGATTTTATTCTCTTCAATTTTTTTAACAGTTTCACAATATTATTTTTTCGATATTTCATTCAAATTATATTTCATTCATATTATAAAATATAAAAACATAAAATTATCAAACTGTAACATTTGTGTTGTTAATGCATAATTTTCAATAGAACTGGTTAATTAGAAACAATTTTGTTGTAATATTTTTTATCCATATTTTGCCGTGTATTTAGGGAAATGTACACAACAAGAAAAACCTTGTTACGTAGATATAATAAAATTTTTTAACGTTCGATTTCTCCCGATCACCTTTGGCGTCCCTTCTAACTTAACACTCATGTGTTTACAGCATTTTGCATATTGATTTTCGGATCCAATGAAATCCGCTTATATATTTATTAGAATTTTAATTATAGTTTGATTAAATTTTTGATAGTAAAAAGGTCTTCCATGTATTTTGATTTAATAAAAAAATTTCGATTACTTTATTCGAAATCGCAAATTTTTGTTAAATTTGTAGAAAAATAAATTATTTCTATTCAGAAGTCAGCTATGATATTTTTAACAAGGGGCTCGCTCTTTTTTTCCTTGAGAATCGTATGAACTAGTACCCTAGTAACGTGTCCCTGCGACTGACATAAAAAACAAAATAATCTTAATTAAATGGTTTATTTTACACAAAAATCTTCGCTTTACAAATGTATGTAATGAAAACGATTTCAAGATATTATATTTTGTTTTTGAAAAATTAGTTACCAAGAAGAACAGGGGGCTCGCAAATCATAGAATGATTTAACAAAGGCCTCCTATAGCTAACCACTGTTCCTATTCATAAAATTATTCTAATCCGCGGATCCTCCTGTAGGCCTAACCAATTTATAATTTTAATTTATTTTTAAATAACTACAGTATGATTGTAACTTTATTTATTTTAAATAAAAAAATCAATTAAATTAATAACATTTTAAATACTACATTTTTATAATTTATAAATTGCTTAATTTCCAATAGGTTCATTTGACCTAGTTAAATACTATTGTGACCTAGTATAAATGTTGTTATAAAATTCAATATAGTCTAAATTTTTATAAGAGCATGCCATATATAATTTATTGATGAACAGTTTATGTACAAATGCAACAGTTCAGTTCAATACCTACACAAAGACAATACAGATAATACTGAAATAATACGCCTGAAAAATTAGACCAATAGACAAATCTTCAAATAAATTAAAATAAATAATGTACAAATTTTCAAATTAAAAATTTTTTTTTAATCAATTTCATTAAAAATTCTTTATTGCCGATTTTTCTGGCTCAACCATTTTCAAATCACAGATTGAAAGTCAAATTTTTACGCATAATAAAAAAAACTATCTGAAAAAATCGTTATTATTGTATTAATTAAACACCCAATTTCAACATGGCAGCTTTTCATGGATTAAAATTTCATCGTTTCAATAGTAAATCTACTATTTGTACTAAAACATTAAATGAAAATTAACATGAACGAAACAGATTTCATAGTAGAAATAAATACTTCAATATCAAACAATTCATCAAATACTAATAAATTTGAGAGAAAAATAATACAATTAACATAATTCTTATTCCGACTTCATCGGAATTTCGATCTGATTAAAGCTATTGACTTGTAATTCTCTATCAAAATCTGTTGAAAAATTTGTACATTCTATTTCGATAGTTTGGACTTTACTTTCTTCAGCTTCATTTGTATTGCCATTGTATGAAATATGGCTTGTGTCTAAACTGTTTGTTTCATCAGTTTCCATTTCTTCATAGCTGTTGCTTTCCATTTTGATTTCCATTTGATTTACAATATTCAGAGGACATGACAAAATCACGGGTGGTTCCGTAGTGTCGATTTTCAATTTTTGGTCATCACTTTCCATGCTGTCTTCATTTAATGAACTTGTTTCACTGCGCGATATCTCTTGGGAAATTGAAGTCATGTTACCTACAAAAATGAAAATACAATCTGATGCATTAGAAATTGCCATGCATCCGAATAATATTGTCAAAAACTAGATTTAATAATTCGAAAATGGCTAATCCCATTTCTATTGACCCGATTAAAACACTATATTGAATGTATAATAATAACATGGACAATAAAATAATTTTTTCATTACCAAATTTATTTAGATAGTATTACATAAAACATACAAATTATTTAATGATTCAAAAATGTTTAAATATTGAAATCTATATATATATTTATGCTAAATGATAAGCTAAAAACATTATATAGAATATCATATATAAAAAAATGATATTTTTAGGTCTATACTTAATTAATGGATCTGCTAGACATTAGTTCTTTTAGAAAAATATGCATAAATTTATATATATATTTCACTACACTTATGCATATCACATTGGCTGCTATGAGGTATTCGGACCTCGGCAAAGGTATGGCTTGGAGGTCAGAAGGTAATCACTTGGGTAGACCAAACTTTAAATAATAAAAATATTCTAGATTATGAATGCTTAGTATCTCAGTTTCCTCTAATGGTTGGCATTCAATATGGATACATAGACAAAAGGGCCAAAACAGAAAAGTTAATTCAGAATAGACCAATAAAACTTCCCCAGCTGATATCTGGAACGTATATTATTCAGTTATTTCTGAAAATAGAAAGGCGATCGATGTTGAAGAATGAAATTCAAGATTCAGGGGGATGATACATAGTCCAAATGCAACTATTAGACGCTATAGCATTAAACTTTTCACTCATAATTCCAAAAATTTATTTCATAATGTTTTAATTTTTATTAAAACAATAATTTTTGAGACAATTACTAATATATATTATAAAGGCCCAGGTCACTCACTCACTCATTCACTGATTCTGTAACGCTCAATGCTTACTATGATTATTTAAAAAAATTATAATTATATCATTAACAATATTAAGTAGTTATTATTAGTTTATTATCTAACGTAAACCAGAATTGCCTTAATTTTCAGTTTTGATTTAAAAAGTCTGAAATTATTGAAATTCGGCACATTTCTTTGTCAAAAAGATTTCACTATATATTCGGTAAGAGAAATTAAATTTTATTTCTTTCGAACCCTAAGTCTATTGATGATTTTTTAAGTCATCGACAATTACCTATCATTCTAGTATACGCAATAACGATCAACAAGAGCCAAGGACAGTCATATGATTATGTCGACATAAGTCTTCAAACTTCAGTGTTTTCGCATGGGTAATTCTATGTCGCAACATCCCGTTTTCGAAATGCAAATAAAGTCAAGATCAAAATTGAGCCAAATCCTCAACAAAGTCATTTACTCAACGGCAATCGTATTTTCACTCGCAATATTGTGTATAGAGAAATTTTGTAATAAATAAATCATTCTTATGAACTGAAAATTAATTACTCATTCTTTTTGAACACACTGATTCGAACGCATGCAATAAGATTCACGTAAAGGACTTGGGATTTTGTAAAATAAGGGCGCCATAGGCTCCCGAGAAAAACCTAGTTATTTAATATCGAAAATACAAATTTCAGTCATTCATAAAAACTGAATAATGTAAAACTTTTTTATTTAAAAAAATAATTCCTATATAAATAATAAAATAATTTTAAAATTTTATGTTTTTAAAATTTTTTACCTCATAGTGATAATTTTTAAGTTTTTAGAATTTAATATCAAATGGACAATGAAATATTACATACTCAGTTGTAATCTAAAGATATTGTCCGCATTTGTCCAGTATCCCCCCTCCTATTAATTTTTTTATTTTCAAATTTGATCTGATTATAAATCCTGGTTCTAGAATGTAATATTTGAATGCTCTTCTAATTTTAAATTTTAAATGTAAAACTAATTTAATATTGTATATTGTCCGGGGGGGATACTGGACAAGTGGGAATTTGTCAGATTACATAGCGAATAGTTTAAATAAATGGTCGTATAAAACTATATGTCTATGATAATATTATTTAAGTTTAAAGAAATTTTATTATATGGTTTTAGTAATAAGGGTTTTAGTTTTAGTTTTGATATGCTCTCATTATTAATTTATCCTTATTACTATTTTATTTTTATGGACACAAAATCATAACGGATAAAATGGCCACAATTTTGTATGTGAAAATAAAATAAAATGAACGTAATAAAAATTTTTCAAAGGCAATAAGAACAATTCAGGAACATAAAAAAATTTCCAGGCAAAGTTATTTTCAATTATTTTATGGGGCAGATTGAGAAACAAGAAATTCTGTTAGGAATCTATCTCCATAAATGTTATACTTCGAAATGTCTTAATTTTCATAGTATTTTTGAGAAACCATGTTATTAATGTTTTCAATTGAAACAGAACCCCGTTTAATCAAAATTCCATAATTTATGGTTTCTTGAGGTAGTGGCTTAAGATTCCCGCCTCTTGTGTACAAAACACTTGTTAAAATGTTCCTCGAATTAATTAAGCTTGATGCATTATCCTTAAAATCGCTATAAATCCCAATGTGGTCATCTTGAAGATATGGAGCAAGACTTCATGAATCATAATTAGAATAAGATCAAGTGACTAAGGAGTAATAAGACAAACATTTATTGTTCTATATTATTTATTTCTGCAATTTTTTGAGAGTTATGAACTATTTTTAACTTTATAGATAAATAATGTAGAGCAATTAATATTTTCCTTATTCTCCGTCTTTTAACCATTTATAATAAACCCTAATTATAAATAAATTATATATGAAATTAAATGAAATAACACTATTAATTGAAATAATAACACTATTAAAATTAAAGGTTATACTAATATACAAGAAACTCCATATATCTAAACGGGGGACCCGACAAAGCCACACAGGAGAAACCCGCGCCGACATTGCCCCACGTCATATATGACTCACATATAATCGTCAACGTTTTAATGCCTGTATGTTTGCTTGATGAACTCTAAAAGTCTAGATTCTCCGATTATGTTGTTGTTTATTATTTATCTCAATGATATATATTGATAATTGTGCGGTAAACACATGTATTATATATAAATTAGTAGTGTGTTTATATCCCTAACCAAAACAGCCCTCACAACAAAATATGCCTCCATTACGCTTAAACCATTAGAAAAACAACCTAAAACTTATACTTTTATAGTATTTTAACCCTATATTTTGAAAACAACCACCCTTAATGGCTCTAACTGTTTTAATCTTTAAAGTCTCATAAACATAAAGAGAATAGAAAAGAAAATGGTATTATGAAAAAGTTAGAGGACTATTTTGGTTAGGGATATAAACACACTACTTGAGGATGTCAACTAGCAAGTTGCTATTTGACTAATTTATAATTTTATAAATCTTAATCTTGATGTCTTGAAGAATAAAAAAAAAATGAAAAAGAATAAAACTGCTCTGTGAGGACAGTGGTATTTTTTTTTTTTTTTCACTGTCCTCTCAACAGTTTTTTTGATCCGGATCAATTTTTTTTATTCAAATCTCTTCCAATATACAAGCTGGCCAGACTCATACATCAGAATCAATTCGATAATAGCAGCACACCTTATTATTCGCTTCTCGCTCGAACACGATTTCATCGGCGTTTTAAGTGTGCTGCTCGAAAGTACAAATGAATTCGAAAGTGAATCCGAAAGAGGTCCGAAAACAACTAAGAAACATTTCGAAATAAATGTGCACATTATAGAATCGATCCGGGGGTGTTCGAAAGACTGGTGGCGATAATTACCGGTTCGCCACCACACCCGTTTCAATATTTTTTTTTTCATATTTATGTTTAAAAATTAATTAATTAATAAAAAAATAAAATAAATAAAATAAAATATAAATCTAAGATACCCACACCATTTTCAATATTATTTTCAAATTTTTAATATTATTTTATGTTGAAAAAAAACTAACCTGAGATGTGATTTGAACCACTAGCATTTGAACCACTGTGCCAGTCTAGCCCACTGCGCTATTAGACTTTGGATTTTTGTCATTTTTACAATAATATATATAAATAATCGATTCAAGTTCTTTAACTCTTTCCCGTAATTGTTTCATTTTCTTTAACCTTATCTCAGCAACTTCTACAGCTTTCATGTAAAAATGTCGATACTTTTCATTCTCTACCATCAACTCTTTGATATATTCTAATGGTTCTTCTTCTCTTCTTTTCATTCTCTTATGTTTAACTTCATTCAATTCATTTCTCATTCTTTCAATTAAGTCAGTCATTTTATAAATATTTTTTTTATTGGATATATTAATTTTAATATATAAAAATGAATAATATAAATCTCAAAATTCAAGAAAAAAATAAATTAAATCTTGATTATAATAAAGAATTTACTCATGAAATTAAAAAAAATGATATTTTAAAAATCTCGCCAACTTCAGGATCTATTGCAAACTTAAATCGTAGGGGTGATATAGTTTTTCAATCTCTTCAAACATCAAACCCAATAGATATTTGTAATGCCAAATTATATTATAAAATTGAATTAGAAATTGAAGCAAACAAAGATATAACCCTAGAAAATAATTTCTTTCCAAATTTATTCTCCAACATGAGATTAAAACTAGGATCATCAGAAATTGAAACTGTTTTGCATCCAGGAGTATATTCTACAATGTTAAATTTTATTTTAACTGGTTGTGATTATAAAAACGAATATGGTGAATTAACAGGTTGGATTCCTGATGTTAATAAAGGGTATTTAGATAAAGATGGTTTAGATGTAAACCATGGTTATTATAAAAGAGCTGAACTTTATAAATCTAAAAAATTTGAAGGTTATTTTGAATTAAAACACTTATTTGGATTCCTTCAAAATTATAACCGTGTACTTCATAATGTTTTTATAGAATTCATCTGTAATAGACTAGAAGGTGATAAAAGATTGTTCTATGGAGCTGCAGATACAAAAGCTAAATTAAAATTATCAACACTTGAATTGCATATACCTGAATGGACATTAAATCCACATTCTGAAATCAAACTCCTTGAAAGATTAAATTCCAACAAGTCTATAAATGTAAATTATTTAAATAGAATCTGTAGTGAATTTAGTATGACAGAGGGTTCAACATATTCTAAAAAGGTGGCAAATTTAGCATACCGACCAAGATATATCTTGATTGAATTCAAAGAAACAGATCCATCATTTCAAAAAAATAACAACTTGTTTATTCAAAAGATTGGAGATGATAATTTAAAAACAATCCAAATTCAATTAAATAGTTTTTATTATCCAATAAATAGAATGGAATTTAATATTGAAAATAATGAAAACATATTCCCATATCTAAATTATATTGAAACATGTTATGATTTCAAAGTTGAACCGCAATTAAGTTTAGAAGATTTCAAAAATTTATATTCTATATTTTGTATAAATGTTTCAGACCAAGATGATCGCCTAGCCATAAATAATGTTGATGTTACACTTCATGTAACAAAGGATTCTAATTTTAAAGCTAAAGTATATACATTAATATTAGAAGAAAAGAAAATAGAAATGAAATTATATGGTGGAAAGATTTCAATTATTGAAAATGTTAGGGGAGATTCTTGATATAATCCCTGATATTTTAACATTTTAAAATGTCTTTAAATAAACCCTATTGGAGATGCGAAACTTGTAATTGTCAAGTTACAAAACACCATAAAGCAAGTCATTTAAAAACTAAAAAACATACGAGAGTTGATATTACAGGAGGTGATCTACAATCTTCAAAAACAACATCTTCAATATTAAAACCTTTTACTACAGAAAAATATCCAGGTGAAAGACATTTATTTAAACACAATTATACTGGGCCAGGAACAAGATTAGATATTAGATTAGATGAAAATAATAATCCTAAACAAGGAGAAGAACCAATAAATAGAATCGACCAAGCAGCTTTAAAACATGATATTGCTTACAATTCAACAAATCTTAGAGATAGACATGTTGCAGATGTGAATTTAATACATGATTTAAATAATATACAAAATCCATCAACCCAAGAAAAGATTCAAAGAGCTCTAGTTAAATTAGCAATGAAAGGTAAGATTTTCATAGGCTTAGGACACAGTCCGATCACCATGGGTGCAAGACTTCCTAGGAAAGCAAAAGATGTTGCTAATAAAAAGATTATCGAACAAGCAGAGATTGAAAGATCCCTCGAGAGTACAGCCAAGACTAGTTTACAAACCCCAACAGAATCAGAAATAAAATATGCTAATGAATTACACCATGAATTTAGAAAAATAAAAAATATTTAAAAGTTCAAGTACATAAAAAAGATCAAACATGGTCTGCTGATTTAGTCTTTATGCCAACCAAATCATCAGACCCTGAAAAATATAAAATAATTTTAACAGTAATAGATTTATATACAAGATTTGCTTTTGCAAGATGTTTAGAAAATAAAACAGGATATTCTATTACAGAAGCATTTGAAAATATATTTGAACAACATCAAAGAATTCCAAAATATTTATGGTGTGATAAAGGAACAGAATTTTATAACAAAGTTTTTACAAAGTTTTTAAATGAAAATGATATTAAATTATATTCAACAGAAAACGAAGGAAAAGCAGTCGTAGTTGAAAGATTAAATAGAACATTAAAAAATAAAATGTGGAAATATTTTACTGCTATTGGAAAACAAAAATGGAACAATGAATTGTTACAAAAGATTGTAAATGAATATAATAATGATGTACATAGTTCTATAAAATTAACACCTTTAAATGCTTCCTTGAATCCTGAAACCATTAAAGTGGTAAATATTGAAAATGATGTTATTGAAAAACCAAAGTTTAAAATTGGTGACCGAGTAAGAATATTTAAATATAAAAATAAATTTGAAAAAGGATTCACAGCAAAATGGACAAATGAAATTTTTATTATAAATAAAATACATTATACAACTCCAATAACATATAGCATCATTGATTTAAATAATGAAAAAATATTAGGTAGATTTTATAATAATGAACTACAGAAAACAGATTTTTAAGTCGACAAGCCCTAAAACAAACTTTTCCATATTTCAGCTTCTTCTCTATCCAAATAAATATAATTATATTTTTCTTTCCAATGATTATCAACAAACATATCAAACATATTCTTATCAGGTTCAACATTTGAAAATAAATCATTATAAATCATATTCTTATCACGGCGATCTAATTTAAAAAATATAAAACAATTGGAATTATTTCTTATTGAATTTTTATCTAAAGCATAATAAGTTTGAGATAGATAAATAACATTACAATTATTATGTCTTCCTCTTGTAAAGTAACTCTTTGAATCTCTTGATTTTCATGTTGACAACATCATCAAATATAACTAGATTCTTTTTATCTTTAGGAAGTAAATCACAATGTAAAACATCTTCAGGTTTATTAGAGAATAAAACTTGAATTGCCTCCTGCCCTTCTTCACAAATATAATCATTTTTATTACTAATATCTGATTCTAAAATCTTTTCCTTATACCTATCAACCATATCACAAGGTTGAAAAACTTCTTCAGGACACCTATGTTGATTTTTAAAAATATCAATTATTGCTTTTTTAGTTAATTTATTTTCAAATCCACATTTCAAAAGTTGTAATTCTGGTTGATTTATGGTTGTAGAATAAAAGATTAAATTATTATAATCTAAAAAATCATCTTCAAGTAACATTCTCAAACAAGTACATTCTTTCCACATCCAGAAGAACCAACAATTAATAATCTAAAATTATCAGGAAATACTTTATTATTAAATTTACTCTTATGTCTATTTAAAATTGGTTTCCAAATATCCATTTTGTTTATTATAAAATGACAACTGAAGAATCTTTGCAAGAATTAATAAATTCAAATAAAAATAAATCAGTAGTAATTGATGGTAAAAAATATTTTATTGGAAAACATGTAAAAGAACAAGTTAGAGCAAAGCTCCACGAAGCTAAAGAAGGTGGTATTCTTCCATTAGCTGCTTTAATACCTGCAATCATTGCTGGTTTATCAGGTGCTGCTGGAATAGCTGGAGGAATTGCAACTACAGTTCAAAAAGCTAAAGAATCTCAAAAGACAGACCTAGAAAAAGAAAAACTACAAACTGAAATCGAGAAAATGAAGGTAGGGCAAGCTAAAGGAAAAGGTCTCTATCTTAATCCATATCAGGGCAAAGGTCTCTATCTTGGTCCATATAAAGGCAGAGGTTTAAATGATTTTTTAAAAAATCAAATTTCAACATCTGAATCTTTATCATCAAAAGATAAAGATGATTTTAAAAAAATATGTAAATCTTTAAAGAATGGGTGTATTTGTAAAATTGGAGGAACTCCACAGAATAGTGGTAAAGGATTGTATATAAAACCTTGGAAGGAACTATGATACCATTTTTGATACCATTAAAATGGTATATGAAGAAAGATTAGCACTTTTAAAAAAATTACAATCAGAACAAGATAAATATAATAAAAAAGATACAACTCAACATGCTGAATCTATAATATTAAATGAGGTAATAACACAACAACAGGGGCCAACAATTAAAGCTATGAAAGAGTTGGAAGATTTCAATGAGCAAGCAAAATTTAAAGAGTTAGAAGATAAAAAACAAAAAATAAAAGAACTAGAGTGGCAGGATAAAGAAAAAGAATCCAGTGAAAACCATCCTGAAAGAAATCAAAGAAAACGCAGAAGAATTTCTAATGTGGAAGAAGAAGAAATGTTTTTAAAAATAAAACCTCTTAAAGTTGATCCTAAAATTAGAGATGATTTACCTCCTTCAATTAGACCCACATTTAATACTAATACTGAAGGATATCAAATAATAACAATTAATAAACAAAACTTTACTTTATATTCAAATTCAGAAAATAAATCACATATTCATTCACAAAATGTTTATAATAATGAATATTTAGACTTTGAATTTACAGATGATTTTTATAGATTACTTTGTGGATATTCTTCAGATGATGTTGAAGAAATTAAAAAATATTTAAATTTAATAAGATTAATAAGAGCTAGTTCTAAAGCAAAATATATTCAAGATTTAAAGAATTATTTAAATAAAAATGAAAAGGGTTATGTTGTTACAGAGGGAGAGGGATTGGATCCCATCAATCTTTTTATTGAATTAAGAAAACTATTAGCTGCAAGGAAAGCAGGACATAATAATTTAGATTCTGATATTTTAAAGATTTCTAAAGATTTGTTAAAACAAGGAATAATTTCAAAAGATAAATTTAATAAGTATACGAAGTTATAAATACGAAGTTTTAAAATACAAAATGACTCCTTCAATATTAGATTTTTTAAAAACATTTGGAATAAATGCTAAAACAAATTTTGATTTAAAAGATTATGCAAATTATTTAAATTTAAAAATTAAAATATTAATGAATGATGAATTATCAAGTCTGGAGAGTCCCCTGAATATAATAATCAATTATCAAAATTCAAATGAAAAAGGATCTCATTGGGTTTGTATATATAAGAAATCTATCTACTTTGATTCTTTTGGGATTAAACCTACTAAAGAAGTTGAAGATTATCTCTTGAGGGGTTCTCCGATTGATTCCCCAAATGGTTATACTTTTAACTCTTTACAAGTTCAACCTTTGAATACTAAAATATGTGGTTTTTTAAGTTTATATGTTTTGTATAGATTGTATAGAGAGGGAAAGGGGCATACGCAGGATTTTGAATCTATAATTCAAGAAATTTATAATGATCTAGAATCTCTACTATAATGATTTTTACTATAAGGATTTTTACTATATGAATTTACTACTAAAGAAATGGAGCTTCACAACCCTCCGGAAGATAATTTAAAAAAAATGGTAAACATAATGTCAGATAAATATTCAAGAACTTTATCTATAAATTCAAAAGAATCAGACTTTACTATAAACTTTCAAGATTCAATTAAATTAGATCAAAATTTAAATTATGAATTGGGGCTATTATGGTTTTGTGCTTATAATACTATTTTTAATATAACTAAAGATAATAATAAATTTACTATTCAAACTCGCGATGGGCATAAACCAGAAATTATAACAATAGAACCTGGGGCATATGAGATAAAAGATTTAAATTATATACTTTCTAAAAAAACAAATGAAGGTATTAAAATTAAAATGGATATACCAACTTCAAAATGTGTAATGACTTTGAAGAATATAAAAATTAGTTTTTTAGATAATTGTTTCTTTCACACAGTTTTAGGATTTAAACCTATGGATATAACAATAAAAGAAGATAAAATAATAACATCAGAAAATATTATAAAAATAACAAATACAAACACAATAAATATTCATTGTGATTGTATAACAGGTTCTTATAATAATGGTAAACAAACAAATGTTTTATATTCCTTTCCCTCAAACACAGTTCCTATGGGATATAAAATAGTTGAAAGAATGAATCCTCCAAATTATTTACCTTTATGTAGAAAATATATAATGGATATTAATTTTAAAATTCTTAATCAAGAAGGAGAATTGATTGATTTTAATGGAGAAGAGATTTCAATGTATTTACATTTGAAACAGGTTTGAAGATTCATTTTAAATTATTAATAAATGAGTTCTTATATTCCATGTAATAGAGGTGGTGGAACAATAAAAACAGGGTTTAATACAGAAGAAATATTAACTTTAACAGAAAATAAATATATTAATGAAAGAGGTGATTCAATGAAGGGTGATTTAATTTTAAATGGACACAAGATAAAAGAATTATCTTTTCCAACTGATGAAGCTGATGCAGTTAATAAAAAATATGTTGATGGTGTTAAAAATTATACTGATTTAACAACAACAAGAATTGAAAGTTCATTAACAACAAAAATTGATTCAATGGAATCAAAGCTTAATAATATCGAAAAACGATTTAATGATAAATTTGACAAGTTACAAAGTCTGTTAACTGAACAAGTTGTAAAGTTAAATACTAGCATATTAAATTCTAAAGATAAACAAATTATGAATACTAAATTTAATACAATATATAATATAATAAATGAGATGATTACATCATTTAATAAAAGAATTTCAAATTTAGAGTCTCATGGAACACACATTAACACCACACATAGTATTAGAAAAAGAGCTGCTGAATTAGAACAGAATAAAACATTATTACCCCATACATATAAACATTTTATAGAACCAAGTTTAATAACAACAAACAGTAAAGATTGGGGTGTTTTTATGGTTGTAAAGATTATTGATCCTTATTTCTTTTTGTTTGATGATGATAATGAAAGAATGAAATGGTTTGTGAAATGTGATTATAATAGTAAGCTTGAAAAGGGTGATGTTATAATGACTAGTTATGATTTACCACACGGAGATTGGTATGTTAATACTCATTCACATGGACTACATAAAGTTAAAAGTAAGAAAAGCACACTTGTACAATATATAGATTTAATATTTTATGAAAAAAAGGTTGATGTTGATGAAGTTCGTAAAGCATTGAGAGAATTGTATAAAGATATCCTCTCAACAAGAGTTTCTTTTGATATCCGAGTATTGGTACCAGATGGTGCTCAGAAGAATAAAGTCTTATTTTTTTAATTATTAAAATGGAAGAAGTAAGAGAAGAAAAAATTTACCCAGAATTGAGATCATCAGGATATTATTCTTCCAAGGCCTCGTCTCCCACAGAACTTGAAATTATGAGAGTAAAAGAATTTAAATCAGAAACCTTACATTTACAAGATTTATTAAAGCATTATAAAAAAATTAAAAATAGATGGAATAAAGGGAATACAGTTTTAAAGTTATAGGTTATTCTTTAGGATTTGCATCTGCAATATTAACAGTTATTTACCCATAACTTTACCAGTTGTTACTCTTGCACCTGTAATACTTGGAAGTATTTCTGTAGCTGATGGTTTCTTAACTGAAATAGTTTCATTATCTTATACTTCTAAAAAGAAAAGTTTATATAGAGAAGTTTGTTTATCAATAGAATTAGGAATCTCTAAATTATTTTTATTTCAATTAAAAGCTTTAGAAGATGGAATCTTAACTGATGATGAAATAATGAAATCAAATCAAATAATACAAGATATTAAAAATGAGGTTATAAGATTAAAAAGTGCTAATGTTATAAGTAATGAATATTCTTAAAAAAGTAAACGAGAGAAGTGGCTAAAGAATCATACATAAAAAAATTTATTGCCCTTCAAAAGGTTGATGTTGTCACTCTTAAATTAATTGTTGACATTTTTAAAAGAAAAAAATCATTTGATAGAATCTGATGTTAACTTTTCGAANNNAAAAATCATTTGATAGAATCTGATGTTAACTTTTCGAATTTAATTTTTAGAACCTCTTTATGATCTTTAAATTCTTTATCACTTAGACCTTTTATATATTCAGGATCAGTATTAAAATATTTAAGTTCCATACGTATAGGATTAAAAACTTGAGAATATAAAGGCTTCTCGATTTCTCTCTCGGGATAAATAATTTCAACATTATAAATATCAAGATCGGTAATCTTTGTATCATATAACTTATTCAAACTAGCAAGATTTTTTATTATCGGTATTAAATTATTTCCTATAGGAAGAGTTGTCTTTAAATCACTTAGGATGAATCTCTTATCATCATAATTTGATAATGATACTTTTTGGGATTCTATCAAGTAAATATCATGGTTTTCACTTTTAAGTTGATGTATTTCATCAATTTTATCTTTATGACCTGGGTTTAATGTATCTATATAATCTTGATGAGAAAGATTCTTTGCAACTGATCTCTGTATTCCTTTACATCTGTTATCCTTTACAGGTTTTTCTTCTTGTCCCTCAGGTCCTTTAGGGAATATAGGATATTTATATGAAATAATTTCCTCTTTTTCTGGGGTTTTAAATATAATTTCTCGAATTTCAAATTTAGGATTTGTAAATGTTTCGTATGAATATTGTTTAGCACGAATAAATATTCCATTTTCTATAGGAGTAAAAGGTTTTTCATTTTTAAATGAAAATAGTTCTCCAGATGAATTTATTAAATTTGAAAGTATAGGATTTTCGGCTATATCTCTTTGTAAATCATGAGTTCTTATTGTTAAAAACATTGAATCTGTATCCGTTGCATGCATTGATATATTAGAACCATATATAGGTTGTAAGATGTTATAATATGTTTCATACATTTGTAATTTTGAAAGTTCTAAAATTGAAAACCCTATAAATATTGGTTTGTTGTATGTTTTCTCAAAATTCTTTAGTTCTATTGCACTAAGACTTTCAGAAAATACTTGTGCGTTTTTAAATGTAGGCTTTCCTAGCATACGATTATAACGCTTAATATCTTTATGAGTATTAGTTAGGAGTTCAATATGAGTATATTTATCAACATTCTCCATTGTCTTCCCAAAGACTGAATTATTTAAAAGTTTATAATTATTATCTTTAAAAAGGTTACCTTCTCTTTTTGCAATGTTTCGACACCCAATGTTCTCCTCGATAAAAGCCTTCATGAATGGTCTCTGTTTAAATCTTATGACACTATGAACTTTTTTTAATACCTCGTGAAAGATAAAACTGTAAAAGTCTATAGTGACAAAGATAAAACCTTCGATCTTTTTGATCACAAAGAAGTTTCATTGTTGGAGGTTTATCTTGTGAGATTTGCCATTCAGAAAGTTCGTTGATATCAATCTTTCTTCTTACAGGAGCTAAAGGGAAATATCTTGTTCCTGATTTTATATCATCTGGATATAATAAGTCACATTCTACAAAGTAACCTATTGGAGAATCTTTAGGAGTTGAAAGTATTTCTTTCATAAGGTCTTTTAAGGATTCTTCTGAGGAATCTTCAGAGTATATTTCATGAAAGTCACTCATTGGTAAATATTGAGTCATAATTCCTGAATATAAAGCTGTTGCATCTATATAAAGTATAAATATAGGATTTTTCATTGTTTCTAATAATTCTTTTAATTCCTCATTGTTAATTTTCATATATGGATCATCAGGGTGTTTAGAGAGTCTTCGGCTAGTAGTTATTGCATTTCTAGCTTTTATTTCTCTATTCCCCATTACTGAAGAGACTCCTCCTCTAATGTTTGTTTTAATTTGGTTAAACATATCGAGGTTAGTTAAAAGATCTATAATTTTATCACCTTCTTCTATATTTGAAGTCCAAATGGTATATAATAAAGTATCCCAAGCTAAAGAGGGTGCTGTTATATAATTGTAGGGTTTAAGAACAAAAGAGTTTGTAAATTCTTCAAAGCAATCTGCTAGTATATAAACATCTAGGGATAAGTACATATTTGTATAGTCTCCTAAAGTTTTACACTTGAATAATTCCCACATTTTATTTGCTCGAGAATATTCTTGATCTGTAATATGATATTTTTGAAGTTGTGAAGAGAAATCTTCTTGGCTAGGAAGACTTGTTTCATTATATTTTTCAAACGAGTCAACATAGTCATAAGGATATATTCCTTTTGCTAAGCATGTAGGATATTCTTCTGGAGGAATATTATTTCTTTCCAAGAATTCTCGAGCGATTTTAAATTTTTCTGGTTTCATTGTTTTTGCTATTGCATCTAGAGACATTTGGAAAAAGTTTAACGAGTCTATAAATTTTAATTTTCCATATTCTACTGATTTATATTTTTCCTTTGTAAGTCCTATAACTTTGAAAGAGTTTTTAGCATTTTCTGCTAATTGTTTAATAAATAGATGTATGTCATAACCAAAAAGATTATGAAATATAACAGGTACAAATTTAGGAGTATGACAATTAAGATTGCAATTTTTATGAGCTGCTCCTCGATAATTATTTTCCTTTTTTAAATGATCATGATCGGGGACTTTTATATTTTTCGAAGATTGTTGTCTTTCATGAAACATTCTTTGTTCTTCTTCTTCAATAGTTTCATTATTTGGAGGTTCCTCAAGGAGTTGATCCTCAAATGGTTGTTTACACATCCAACAATTTGAAGAATTTTCATATTCTTCCCATTGTTCAATTGAAAAATTTATTTCATATTTTGTTTTTAATACTTTAAATATTTCATGTTCTAGATCATTTATATTTTTAGTAAAATGATTCAAAACTTCTGTTTCTGAAATTCCTTGAAATGTATATTCTCTAGATTCTATGAGTTCAGGATAATTACTTTTAAATAATAATTTATAAGCAGATGGTAATTGTTTAGTTTTTTTTAACACTATTAGGTTTGTTTCTTTTTCTTAGAAAGGCTTTCATCCTCTCTGGTTTCATCTTCTCTCCTGAGGAGTTCCATGAATCCATGAGTTTATTTTTTTCTATTATTTTTAAATATTGTTTAACCAAATCTTGTTTACGATTTATAGATTCAAAGTCTCCATAAAGCACTCCTACTGTTTGTAGTAAATTTGAAAAGTTTTTAAAATGCATCTTGGGATCTTTAGGCATGTTAATTAAAGCTGGATCATCTTTTCACAAAATCTTGTATGTTTAATCATAGAGTTTTTAGTTGTTGAATAATGAAGACATCTTTTACATGTTCCTCCTCCACTAGTTGGATTCTCTGGTGATGTAAAAGCTTGAAAGTTTTTTATTAAAACATAATGTTGATTATTTTTTTGTTCCAAGATTAAAAGATATATTTCTCTAGGGTTCTCGGTTCCACTATCAGAAATGTAAATTGGAATAATTTCTCTATTTTTAATATGTTCATAAATATTAATTTTAAGATTATTTAATTTTTCAAATTCTGGAATGTCTTCTAGTTTCATTGGATGTTTGAATCCTTTGGGAAATATTAATTCATTTTCATATTGTTTGTATTTTGAAACTCTTTGAGGGTTTGATTCTTGAGGATGTAAATGTGCAAGTATTGACCAGATGAAACATTTGTTATCATTATTCTGTACATTTATAACATTTTTAGATGTAAAGGGTGTAGGAATATAAGATTTAGGATTAGGTGGTAATCCTCTCCAATAATCAATCACTAAAGTTTGGAAAGAGTTGAATACTAAGTTTGAATCTCCTAATTCATTTTCTACTTCCTCTTGTTTTGCTTCTGCTGCTTTAATTATTTCTTTGATGGTTTTATCAAATCCTTTAGTTGAAAATAAATATTTAAAAGGTATTCCAATTTCAACATCTAAGGGTGTTGTCTTTTCTTCTGCTCCTCGCCAGTATTTTGCTTTGATTATAATTTTATATTTTATAACATTATACCTTGTCGGTTTATAATTTTTTAAAGCTTCAGTGAAAGAATTTTTAATATTTTTTTTATTTTTATTTATATATTCTCCAGGAGTTGCAGGTCCATTAATTTTTAATTGAAATTCATCTATATGATTAAAATTATCCCAGTTATATTTTTCTCTTTCAACATGATCAGGTTCTCCTTCTGAATGACATTCCTCATCGTCAGAATTTTGTTTTTTATTTTTACATTCTTTTATATGTTCTAAATAATAGAAATTTAGTTTTGTTGAAAAGTTACAATGAGGACATGTAAATATTTCTCTATTTTTCCCAATACAATTTTCAAAATGTTTATTATATCCAGAATGTAGAAATCTTCCTTTACATTTAGGACAAAGTTTTGAATTTGTATCATTAAGATTATTTTCTTTTAATAAATGAGCTTTCGATTTTAAGTGAGAAATTAATCCAGTTTTATTTTTAAAAACTTTATTACAAATATTACAATTCATTTTTAGAAAAAATTTTTTTATTGGATATCCTGTTTTGATTTATTTTTTAATTTTATATATTATTCATTTTCATAATGTGACAGTCTAATTTTTAGAATTTTATAAATAAAATCCAAAGCCCGATAGCGCAGTGGGCTAGACTGGCACAGTGGTTCAAATGGATAGTGGTTCAAATCACATCTGAGGTTAGTTTTTTTTCAACATAAAATAATATTAAAAATTTGAAAATAATATTGAAAATAGTGTGGGTATCTTATATTTATAAAGTACTTGTATATTTTATTTTATTTATTTTATTTTTTTATTAATTAAAATTTAAAAATTAAATTTAAAAAATGACAAAAATCAAAAGTCTAATAGCGCAGTGGGAATAGACTGACACAGTGGTTCAAATGCTAGTGGTTCAAATCACATCTGAGGTTAGTTTTTTTTCAACATAAAATAATATTAAAAATTTGAAAATAATATTGAAAATGGTGTGGGTATCTTAGATTTATATTTTATTTTATTTATTTTATTTTTTTTATTTTTTTATTAATTAATTAATTTTTAAACATAAATATGAAAAAAAAAAATATTGAAACGGGTGTGGTGGCGAACCGGTAATTATCGCCACCAGTCTTTCGAACACCCCCGGATCGATTCTATAATGTGCACATTTATTTCGAAATGTTTCTTAGTTGTTTTCGGACCTCTTTCGGATTCACTTTCGAATTCATTTGTACTTTCGAGCAGCACACTTAAAACGCCGATGAAATCGTGTTCGAGCGAGAAGCGAATAATAAGGTGTGCTGCTATTATCGAATTGATTCTGATGTATGAGTCTGGCCAGCTTGTATATTGGAAGAGATTTGAATAAAAAAAAATTGATCCGGATCAAAAAAACTGTTGAGAGGACAGTGAAAAAAAAAAAAAAAACAAATACCACTGTCCTCACAGAGCAGTTTTATTCTTTTTCATTTTTTTTTTATTCTTCAAGACATCAAGATTAAGATTTATAAAATTATAAATTAGTCAAATAGCAACTTGCTAGTTGACATCCTCAAGTAGTGTGTTTATATCCCTAACCAAAATAGTCCTCTAACTTTTTCATAATACCATTTTCTTTTCTATTCTCTTTATGTTTATGAGACTTTAAAGATTAAAACAGTTAGAGCCATTAAGGGTGGTTGTTTTCAAAATATAGGGTTAAAATACTATAAAAGTATAAGTTTTAGGTTGTTTTTCTAATGGTTTAAGCGTAATGGAGGCATATTTTGTTGTGAGGGCTGTTTTGGTTAGGGATATAAACACACTACTTAAATTTCCATCATCAAATCTTTCAGTTATTATTGTTGCTTAAATTCATTACAAATTGTATTTATTAAAGAGCTTGATGGATCAGTAAATACAATGTCAATGGAAAATAAATAAGTGGTGAAATTTTAAAAAAAGTTCTTATAATTATATTACAAATTACAAAAAACGGATAATGAACAAAATCCGACACAAATGACAGTCTACTAATATTTCCATGTGGTAATATTTGGAAGGAATAGGTTTATTAAAATAAAGTAAGTGTGGACCTACATATATATCTATCAATAAACGTAAACCCTATTTTCAACTCAAAACATTTATTCTTATAGAAAATGAATTGATCAAATTATAGAGATGCATACGGTTCTCCTTTCAAAAATAATGAAATACGAGTTTTGATAAATTTTCCAAATTCAAATTTAACTTACATCCAAGAATACTATTGACAATTTTCTGGGTCTGAGCATCATTTGACATGTTATCTGATCCTGAAAACCATGGTTGTTTACGATTTCCTTCAGGTCCTTTCCGAGCTCTCATCAAATCTTTATATTCTGAAATTCTCAATCGGCGCCCATCAACAATGCAAGTTCGTTTAGGTCTAGGTCGATAGCGATATTCTGGATGTTGTTCCATATGTTGTCTACTAAGACGAGATTGTTCTTCATAATATGGTTGTTTATCAGCAGCTGTCATTGATTTCCATTTCTGGCCAAGAAGTTTTGATATATTGCTATTGTGCATATCCGGACAAGCCTAAATTCAAGCATTTTTATATAACTCCATCTTTTAAATGTACTTTTAAAATTTTTCTCCTTTCTTCTCTTGCCCAAACCATGAAAGCATTCATTGGTCTTTTAATATGAGACGACGAAGACCTACTCATATTATCACTTTTATCTGGATTTCGTTGGGATCTTACTATTCTCGCACCAAGTATTTTCCCATTAGAATTCTAAAACATAAATAATAGTTATATGTTGTTTTTCCAAATGTGTTAATATTAAATCCCATAAAAATGTTTGAGGTTACATAAAATTAATAAAATGCAAATTAATCAAGAATGAAAAGGGTACATAAGAGGTGTCATCACGGGCGCTTTTACTAATAGGCAAACCTAGGCAAACCTAGGGGCGCCAACCGAAAAAGGACGCTTGCAATATAATTTTTTTTGTAATTTTTTTTTCAAAATTTTTATATATTTATTGATAATTATAATTAAATTATGTAATAGAAAATAAGAATTAAACAAAATAATACTACATTAAGATAATACACAAGATAATACATTAACATTATTTATAAGTAGTCCTTTGTTTTTGTTTTACTGACGGTTTTTACTGATGGGTTTATAGAAGTTAAAATGAATTAATGAATAAAAAATCAAAATTATAATATTTTTAGGATGGAAACTGGAAACAGAAAGGTAATTAAAAAAATAAATGGATATAAAATATTTTCAAGTTGCATGTGATCCATAAGTGTAGATGTAAAAATACAAACTGATTAATTAATTAATCAAAAAAAATCTATTCCATTCATCATTGTCAGAAAGAAAAACAGAAATTAATTTTGACAATCATTGTAATCAAAATCGCATGTATAAAATTTTATAGGGTAATGCGTCGCGAAAATGAACAAGCAAAAATAAAAATTCTCCAATGATGATTTATGGAGAAAGGGCATTTTAAAACTAACTAATTTAGAATGGAAATTGCCAATTTGGTCGTAGAGCTAATAGGAGCAAATTGAACAGAAACTCGTTATTGATTTCAAGAATTTATGAAATTCGAATTATTCATTTAAATTGAAACAAAATGAGTCAAAAGTTATATTTATCTTACCAAATTAAATTGAAAAATCAACAAAACGTAGGAATAAATATTAATTTTTGATATAAATTTCACTTGGACAAGATAAAAACCTCACAGTGGCCTTCTTCATGTTTTGAGAATGATGAATTGATATGTTTCACTGAGTACGAGGTGAAACTTATGATGAACTTAGGTAATACCACAATTTGCGATCATCTCCGTGAAGTTGGAAAGGTCGAAAAGATGGAAAATGAGTTCCTCACAAATTGATTTTAGAATATAGTTCAAAGAACTCAATTATTTACGTTGTTATTTTAAAAGAACAAATATAAGGTATTTGTTAATTGAATCATTTATACCGATTTTCATTAAAATGTTTGGTTCTCTTCGGTCGAAATTATAAATTCCAAGATATCCTGAAACGAGCGAAACCACACCGACAGAAACTTTAATTCACCCGACAAACCTTAACAATTAGACAATGTTGAAAAGATCATTTAGACTTCATCGAGTCATGGAAATAATATTTCTTTCAATTTCGTATCGAGAAACTGTTGGAAGGTTTAATCACAGTCATTGTTGCAGATATAATCTCATTTTAAAAACAAACAATATTATTCCTTGAATAAGTTATATGCGCATCTCAAGTTTACGTATAATTTATATATTATCAAAACTTAATATTTGTTTATTATAATGTCCTTATTTACTGAAAGCTACTATAGACTCCAAGGTAGGATTAAATTATAATATTTAGTCCGTCACATCAGAAATCCTATTGGACGCTCACGAGTCGCCCGTTAAGTTATAAATATTGGCAGCCAATAACAATTACTTGAGAATCGTCAGTTTCTGCACACTTGACATTGGACTCGATATTTGCATTTTTATTTTCAGAATTTGACAATTTCGTTTCTAAAATCAAATATTAATTATATATATATTTGTAGAAAATTATAGAAAAAAGAACCCATTGGGGGATTAATTTGAATAACTCCAGTAGGGCTGGTTATTTGCGGATTACTCGAAGGAATTGCCAGTCCTTGATTAATTTGATGAGCTGATAGTCTATGCTGAACAACACCGTTAATAAGAATTTCATTGATATTTGTAATTTGGGCATTTTGTTGAGATTGTTTTTGATGATGGCTAGCAGCGAGCGCATTGTTCAATGTTGAAATAATGTTACTGAGAGCTACCATTTGGTTTGACGCAAGATCTCCATTGGCACTAGAATTTGATCCAGATGAAGTTAACGGAGTGACGACAGTAGAAAGACATCCGGCAATTGAAGGAGCAGCAATAAGATGATTCAACTGAGGAGAAAGTGTGAGAATGTTCCCGTTGTTATTGTTTGCAATACTGGACAGTATAGTGTTGCTTGTGTTTTGTGAATTTCCCGAACAATCCTTTCTTGTAAGTATTGTTAGAGGGTTGTTGATATTTGCACTGGAGGATAACAACGCAGTTATAGCTTGTCCGGTATTCCATGTTACCGGGATTGAACCGACCAAATGGGTGATGTTTCCCGGTGTTGTGATTGGAGAAATATTATTTATTGTAATACTCGGTTTCCCGTTTGACACGACGCAAGTTGTTCCGTTTCCATTGACACGTGACTGGTGAGCAGCGGGAGGAGACTTTATGTCACTTTCAGGGGAAACAGATTCTGATGATGGAGATTTATCTATTGAAAGATTCAAACCAATTGCCTTCTAACAAAAAGTATATTATATTATACAGTAAAACAACAATTAAGACTCACATTTTCATTTACATAGAAATTACAGATTTCCGATTTAGGCTGGGTAAGATTTAAAGGGCTGTCGTCTTCATCAGGCTAGAATTGGAAATGAAAAACAAACTAAGATGAGAATTTCTTTTGAAAAATTAAACAATTATACTTTTTGAACGATTTCATTTTTGATGCTAGAGATTCCTGACAATAAGCCGTCGAGGAAAACTCCAATCTCATTGGGATTTATACTTGTGGAGTTACAAATCATTTTTATCAATTGAATGATATTGCTTGTTACGACCGGGATAATATTAACATGTTGTGAGCAGTTATTGTCCTGGAAATTACTGAAAAATGTTGCCAATATTGGATTTTGGGAAATTATTTTATTAAGTGAAACTACATCGAAACCATTCCCAGAACAATTTAATAGGTTATTGTTGTTGTTGTTGTTGTTATTGTTGTTGTTGTTATTGTTGTTGTTGTTGTTGTTGTTGTTGTTATTGTTATTATTATTGATGTTGTTGTTATTGTTTAGATTTGTTACAGCACCGTTCAGCAGATTTTGGAGATCAATATTCGCTTGGGATATTGAAATACTTTGGCCAATACCCGTACTAGAAATCGGGCATATAGAAGGTCGCTCGTTCGCAATCATTGAGGTTTGAAAAAGAGTAATATTAGCTCCTTGAGAACTATGTGACAAATTTGCCGTTGTGATTGGTGAATAGGAAAGAATCAGTCTGCTGGGAGGATGGACTTTACGCCGAGAAGACATAAAATGATCCTGAATATTAAAAATAAATTATAATTATTAGCAACTAGTATAATTCCCCGTCAAGAATGATGGGAAAAGTTAAAATGATAACAAAAATAAGGTTAATTTTTTGTAAATTTTATTTTTAAAATTTTTCAAGTAACTTAAAGTTTCGTCATTGCTTCTTTGAACTTGTCGCAAACATTCAGCTTCCAATCTGGCATGATGCTCATTTTCAGTTTCAGTTCTTCTCCTTTGAGCTTGCCTCGAGCATTTTTTGACGTTCTTCTTCTATTAATTTTTTTCTCCTTTGCCTTTGTCTAGCTGCATTCGCCTGCCTTCTAGCTTCACGTTGGTTCTGTTCTTCGCACACTCACGTTCCAGCTCCTCCGGAGTAAGACTTTTTTTGTTACTTTTTTTATTCATTCCTTAAAATAGGACCAGTTTCGATTTGATCTGATACACGTACAAACAAGCAAACAAATTAATGACGGCCAATATATTTGATTGATTTGATTGATCTGACATATGTATAAACAAACAAACAAACAAATTTATGACGGCTATTATATTATTAATTATTAATAAATAGTGTTAGTATAATCTTTAATTATTATAATTATAATATTTTATTTCTCTTAGTGCAGTTTTATGACGCTTGCATAGCTTTTCCCTTTTGAAATGGACCCTTAACAGGAAACAAGCTTTAAACAATAAACATAAAAAAATATTTAAAAAAATTAATTTAAAAATTTAATTTTAATTTAATTTCGAATACTGTAAACTATATCAAAAATAATTTGTAATCATTTTGAGTTTATAAAATTATATTTTGCTGCTCGAATTGCTGACAGGTAGCATCAAAACATTTATAGTAACATGCCAACTAACTATTAAATATTATGAAGTGATGGAGCCCATAGAAAATAAAGTGAAAAGAGAAACAAATATATCATATTAATTGAGAGAAAGTAGAGATGAATTTTATAAATAACAATTTGAAATATTTTTGCTTTTGAAGTTTATTGTAAACTTCTAGATGGTTAGGGTTAGGGGTTGAGTCCTAGAGTATTGCCATGTTGATATACCGTATATACAACCGTATAAGTCGAGGATAATTTCAGGCTTGAAATATCTGTTTTTTATTTGCATTAAGTTATCCTACAACCATTGATTTCATTTATCATTATATTTAATGTTATTATTATTATTATTATTATTATTATTATTATTATTATTATTATTATTATTATTATTATTATTATTATTATTATTATTATTATTATTATTATTATTATTATTATTATTATTATCATCATCATTATTATTATCATTATTATTATTATTAATCCTTCTTTTACAAAATAAATTTTATTATTAATATATATATATAATAACAATAGCTGTGTCAATGTCATAATAATTATCATTATATTCCCAGCAGCCTGTAACATTTTTGTTTAAATCCAGAAATAGCGCGCTATTTCTATAGCATTGTATAAATATTTCACCAAACTCATTCATCGGACAAATTGCTGCCATTCATTTGCTAATCATACATCAGATCCCCCCTTCCCCAATACTACCTGTTGCAATAAAAAACGACATATAAAAAATATTATTCTAAAAAGACTAATAAAACATTGTTGACGACACTATCGAATTCAAATGAACTAGTATTCTTCAAATCGACGGAGCAGCAGCAGAAATCTCCTATAAAACGGCAGTATAAAAAGTGGATTAAACATGCTTATTGCTAGTGAGAACACATTATATACGCATACAGTTTCCATAAAATTCCTAGAACAATGCTTATGGAAAATATGTAGCGAGCAAATGAGCTCTTTCTAAAGAACAAGTAGACTCAGGAGAATAAGCTCAATTTCCTTAAACAAAGAAAGTGATAATAACAATAATGCACCATTCTATTGTTTTTTTACGTCGCAAAAAATATGTCAATGAGATTTGTCAAATGAACGCTTGCTCACAGATACGCTGCCGTCCTACAGTTGATAATGAGTATTTTCAGTGGAATGGGAAAATAATTTTTTTCATTCAAATTTTTCATGTGATCCAAAGGTTCTCAAACAATTACTTGTTATCATGGGTATTAATAAATAATTCTTCACAAAGTTATTAATTATGAGTTATTTAAGATTTATTAATTACGAGTTTTCTTCGAACGAAAAATCTCTATTAAAAGCTAAAGAAAATTAATAAATAATTATGAAATGTTTTTTATGTATTTATAGCCTTCTGTTTCTCGCGTAAAAAGTAGAATTATAATGATTATTATTATTATTATTATTATTATTATTATTATTATTATTATTATTATTATTATTATTATTATTATTATTATTATTATTATTATTATTATTATTATTATTATTATTATTATTATTATTATTATTATTATTATTATTATTATTATTATTATTATTATTATTATTATTATTATTATTATTATTATTATTATTATTATAAATTGGTTTAATTTGGAGTTATGTACAAAGAAAAATTTTACAATTATTTTAACATAAATTCTGTACATCAAAATTAACATCATATATAAATATTTAATTATAGATAATATTTATATGTATCTTAAGCATTAAATAATCCATCAAAACAAAAAAAAATTAACAAAAGCACTAACTCGTTTGAAATCATGACTGTCATGCTCCAACAAAAGCCACCAAAAGAATGTCAGTTTAAAACAAAAAAAAATCAACAATAATTTGAGCTGTTTAATTGTATAAATTTTGTCAGCTATTAAAGGCTAGGGTACGAAGGCAATTGTTTATTGTCATTATCAATGATTGTGCAAATATATCTCCCATGCCCAACTCATATGGGAACATAAAAACACAAAGCAGACAAGTCATGAAATTATTGTTTCGAGATTTACATTGAATAATCGCAAATGACTATTGTTGGCACACTGGGCTCCCTCCTAACAAAAGAAGCTAAAAAAAAGAAACTCGTCAAATCAGCTTTATAGGGAAAAATGCACAACAGCTTAAACATACAATAACTGTTCCCTTTTGCAACCGAGGGAGAAGTTAGATTGATTGCGTGCGATTTATTGATTGGATTCAATGAAACAATATATACATGTAAATAATAATAATAATAATTATAATAATAATAATAATAATAATAATAATAATAATAATAATAATAATAATAATAATAATAATAATAATTAGATTTATTAAATTTAGTTCGATTACTTTAATTACCTGATATTTGATTAGATTTTATATTAATATGTTTTATACTTTTTTGTAAATTTATTGACAAGGTAAGGACTCGGGTTAAGGTTTTATTTTTGGGATTTTAAATTATTAGAGAGCGTCATAAATAACAGCAATTCTGGTTTTAATATTTTTGAATATTGAATAAAGAAATATGAATCATTTAAATGCGAAATCTCAAACATTTTCAAAATTTAAAAAGCCGTTAAAATTTTATGCATAAGCGCTGTAAACACAACTTCGATGTGTTTGTGTTTGTGTGTATGTGTGTGTATGAGCTGGACACCAAAATTTAATAAAACGCATTATCATTGACAATGAGTGTATTCGCCAAGTTTCAGCTCGAAAGTTAACCTTCGCAAGATTTTCGTGCTACTTACTTTCAATGTCGGTGAAATTAATATAAAGTTAATAATTAATATGAAGTTAATAAAAAATAAAATAATGTAAAACTTCTCAACTAAGTTCAAACCATTATTGACTCAATATTACGTAGATATTAAAATTCAATTTTTATGAGCTGCCCTGGTTTAAGGAACTCGTAAAATACTTAAACAAAAACTTAACAAGTCATTGAATAATATTCAAATAATAATCAAATTTTAAATAATATTAAAAACATTCAAACCTTTAAAAAGGTTTGAATTTTTCTGGGAGATAAATTGTTTGTTCTAATATTGCATATTAATTCGTGAAATTTTATTTAATTTTAGTATTCCGAAACTTTATAAACATTCAATATTTTGTGAGGATGACTATTTAGTAATTTAATTCTTTTAATATAATTTATTTGAATATCAAAGGTGTTACAATGGAACCGTAAAAGCAAGCAATACTTTAAACCCAAGGGCACCAATTTGTTGTATAAAATTACTTTTTAATTATCAAATGTTTAAAGCACAATTACAGTAAAGGATGAAAAGCTGACCGAAACACAAATCACATTGCAAAATAAATTGTTATCAAACGTTTAACACTATTTGCATATCCTTTTTTCATTACATCAAAAACTGTTTCAGGGATCCAATACAAATTGCAAAAATACTTGGAATGTATTTTTTACCGCTTGAGTACTGACACTTTTTACATTATACGCCAATGCTTTAGGGTTCATGTTCTTGTAAAATAATTGTTAAATTTTATTGAAATAAAAGTTATTTAATTTGCGCGATTACATTTCTCCTTTAACAATAGTAATAATATTGCATATAAATTTATAAAAATCCATCTTTAATAATTCTATTATCATAAAACTTCCCATATATATAGGATTATAACTTCCGAGGGTTTCAATGACAAATAAAAAAATTCCTCTCAACATTTCATCTTCAAATACTTTTTACTTATCCAACAATTCTATTTCTGTTTCAATAATGTTTTCTTTTACATTGGTTCAATTTAAATATAAATAAAAATATTCGTTACTGTTGATCAAATTTTTCAGATCTCGGATTTATATCAAAAATTTGATTTCAGGTATTTTAATTTTTTATTTTATTCGAAAGATCATTTATCAAATTGGATTAAGGTTTTTCCTGGGCCTTTAATTACAACCTTTAGTCAGTTTAAACGAAAAATTTTGTTTTGGAACATAATAATAATAATAATAATAATAATAATAATAATAATAATAATAATAATAATAATAATAATAATAATAATAATAATAATAATAATAATAATAATAATAATAATAATAATAATAATAATAATAATAATAATAATAATAATAATAACAACAACAATAATAACAACAATAATAGTAATAATTGATTAAATGTGTAACAATTGACAGTTTTTTGTTGTAAATATTATTCAAAGAAAATTTTTGATTATATAATAATACTTTTCAATTTAAAAAAATAGCTTACAATTCGTTTAAAATTAATAAAAATAAAAATAATAATAATAATAATAATAATAATAATAATAATAATAATAATAATAATAATAATAATAATAATAATAATAATATTAATAATAATAATAATAATAATAATAATAAATAAATAAATAAATAATTATTAATATTAATTAATAAAATTAAATATTAATTATTATAAAACAATGAAATAATAAAAATTATCATTTCTACTAAAATTATTGTAGATCCGGATGTTTAAATAGAGAAAAGAACAATCAACAAGGACAATCAACGTCTCAAGAGATGAGACACAAATACAGGAAGTCTTCATAGAATAAATTTCAATCTTCATTAATTTTCGTCAATTAATAATTAAGTAATAAATTAGAAAAAAATAGGCATGTAAGGAGGTTATAATTTATGATTTAATATTATTATAGTTATTATTGTTTTTAATAGATTATTAAAAAAAAATTATCTAAAAATCAAAGAATAACTTACGTATAATGAAAGAAACAAATCAATTGGGAAAATGATAAAGAAATATCGATTGAGTGGTGATTTTTATCCCAATTGATCACACAGCATCTCACGCAAAAGAGTGAACATTCACTTTTAACTACCTCAATTTTCTACCTCCCGTTTCTTAGGTACAACTACTTCAATGCGGCACAAAACCAGAATCATTGACACAAACACAAACACACACACATAGACATATACAAATATATTCCCAACACAAAACGCATTCATTTATGCCCAAATATCCCCTATTATCAATGATATGTTCTTGTTGTTATTCTGTATCGGTTTGTCTATTCGAGAGAGGAGCACCCGAAAATAACAACTGACGTGTAATAATAACAACAGGCCAAATAATAGCACAATAACGTCTGTGTGGAAATACATCACTGCACACAGTTCTATTGCGAGAAATTCGTCAACAGGCGAACATTTCTCTGACAAAAAATGGTCCGTTGTGTTTGTACAAAAAAGAAGATATATCAACATTTTATCTGTTGAATTATTGCCACATGTTTAAATGGCAACCATTTTACATAGTTAAGTGTGTGTATGTGTTTGTGTATGCGTGTTGCGAGTGCGAGTGTCTGCGAGTGAGAGTGTGCCATTTCATTATGATGAAAATTGCCAGCTCTTTACATTGTTGATAACAAGAAAATTTCCGTGTTGAACTATTTTTGGGAATAATACCTGAATTAGTCATGAAATTGTGTTCTAATTGCAGAAAATGGATATTTCATGGTGCCTAAAGTGACTTATTGATGTTTTTTTTTCTACGAAAATCACCTTTTGTTTTTTTTTGGAAGTTAGAATTCACAGACTTTGAAAATTGGTTAATAATTTTCTAAAAGGAACTTGATAAATTGAACAATGAATTCCAAATAAGTGTTCGAAAAGTGAAAAAAAAGAATAAAATTAAAATAGTCGTTTTTCTGACTATTGACCAATATATTTATTTTTTAATAGAAATTTTCGTCACTGCCATCTTTTTAAAAAATAAAAAAAAATGATAAATAGTTGTAGAAAAAGAAATGTTGATTGAAAAAATGGGAAATAATTTTTCAACAATTAGATTTTTTCACAAATTGAGAATCAAATTATGGAATTACATAATATATTTTTTCATGAATACAATTAGAAAAATTTACTTTTACAAATAGAAATAAACTTGAAAAGAACTTAATTCGGCAGTAGACGGATTTAAGATCTTCTTCCCGTGGTCTATGAACTTGTTGTCACCCAATAAAAATTTAGGCGGCCGATCTATTTTGGAGAATTCGTACCAGATCCCAACATGTAAATTATTGTTTTTTTTCATGAAATATCCAAATATTAATAAAAAAATAAACAATTTTTTTTGTCAATTTGTCTATCTTAAATAGATGGGATGACCATTTCACATAATTTTTACTGAAATTATTAAATAAAATGTTTTCAAGTTTTTATTTGGAAAAAGTATATATAATTTTTAATATATAATTTATATGTATAATATAAAGAATTTGACCCATTAGCTTCCTTGATCCCCAAATGGGATTCGGATGTTTTTCTTTAATTTTTAAAATTTAATTACCCAGTGAAAATAAACACCTCATGTTGTTCTAATATAATTTTTGTTTGACAGTTTACCGTTGTGTACAAGTGCACTAAACAAAAATATCTAACATATAAATCAAATTAAAAAAAAATCTGGCAGTTAACGGGTTAATGTTAATTCTTTAGTATGAAATTGGATTGTTGTAATTAAGTAAATTCTGATATTTTAATTTGGTTTATTCTGTTTATTAAAGTGGTGATTTAGCTTTACGGAATAGTGAAAAAAATGGATGATTTTTGAAGATTTAAGGATTTATGTAATTTAAAGGTGATACTTAAAGCTCAACGATCAAATGGACCTGAAGATGATTATAATTCTATGGGAAATATGAGAATGTTGTATAAAGGGATGAATCGCAAGGTTGTTCATTAATCATTAACCTAATTTTCAAGATCACTCGTTTGTTAATGGCTCTAAGCCATAGATAAATTAGAAAATGATACGCCATTCTTTCATTCATTTAAACATTGTAGTATTGGTTCTTGATATATTGAAAGAGTGTTATTTTCAATCTTGAACGTTAAAAAATCGGAGATTCAAATGAGAGTAAACTAAAAGAAAGACATCCATAGGTTTTCCGCTAAACTAAATAAAAGATACATACTTGATAAAGGCTGTGCAAAAATATCGTGTACCTTATATATTGTTTCGGTCTATAACCTTACAAATATTTATATGAAAATTATTGAATTAAAAAAAGATCAAATGTCTAACCAAAGGATAAATAAAATATCATTGTTAATTCTTAAAATTTAATTTAATACATATTGTTATATTCTCTTCTAAGAGCAACTGCTTTTAAGACATTCTTCAGTGATAGAGTTGTCAATGTCCTCCTGATAATTACAATAAACACCCGGTTTACCTCGTCGTAGACTCTAACTTTATCACAACACAGTTGCAGATATCAATATTAAAATTATATATGAATCTACAGGATTCTGTAAGAAATGCTTCCGTTATATGAAATTGATAAAAAGAGTATTTAAAGTCAATCATTGTTCAAGACAAATACAAATACAATTACAAATTAATATAATTTAGCAACGATAATTATCATACGTGCATGCCGAACCAGTCTAAAAAATTCTCAGTGAGTTGACATGTTATTTTAACTTATATAAGTAAATCATGTGCTATACAAAATATAACTTATTGATAGAACTGCCAATTTAGTAAAGATCACACGACTTGATATGCACTTCACATCGACATAAATTACAATAACATTATTAGTGCCTTGTTGGTAGCAGCATATTGTAAATATAATATAACAAATAAGTATTATAAGTGTTACAATAATCGAAAATTATCCAATAATAATAATAATAATACTTGTCACTAAGGTTTACAATATTTATTTTCTTTTTAAAATTCATATGTGAAAGGATGTAAAATGTGTAAGGACAAATATCACAAGGATAATTTGAAAAATTAATTATGACGATAAATTCATCAAAAGTTTAACCTACAAAATTTTGTAATCTGGAACTTTTCATTGAATAACAACTGCGCCAAAATGGCCACCCATAAACCAACAATATATAAAATGGCCTTATGAAATTTTTAGTCCTTGAGCTAAGAATTATAATGCGAATTAAAAAATTTTCAAATTTTTTAATTACAAAAATAATAAATTTATTCATTTTAAAAGAAAAATTTAATTCAATAACAAAAATATGAGAAATACTTAAAAAATTAAAAATTTTGAAAAAAATTTAATCGCAACAACTAGTGGAATATCGTACCACCTCACCTCAACATCCAATGTATACTTGCATCAACATCAATTTCTTCGTTCTTCATGTAATTCTGTGTCATCAGTGTTCAAAGTTCACCTAATGGAAATATCAGTTCGCATCTGAAGTTTGAAAAAGAAAGACCAAAACATTGTTTTGGACCAATATCGATTATGGCCGCTTGTTTGCTTTTACCAAATATCAGTCTCAGATATGGAACAAATACGAAACGGAGATCTTAATTCAGATTCCAACAATTCCAACCGTCGCCATTCAAACTTTATCGTATTATTATAAGAAGCTTTTTTAATTTTATCCTCTGATTTCTTTTCAATTGACATTATATTTATAAGAACTTTTGTTAGCTATGAATCAGTAGAGATATCGATGTTTATTTTGATATTCACGAATTTTCGGCACTGCTTTTTTCAAGTGACTTTTTGTGTTAGTTAATAAAGATATTTCAAATTCTTTAATTAATCTTATACTCCTACAGGATGATCTCATTTTCCAAATTTAATTTTCAATAAAAAATTTCAACATCATATAAAAAGCTATAAAAAATTAAAGAAAACATTTCCCCCACAAAATTCCATAATTATCATACAAATCAAATTTTCAATATCGTTATTAAAAATCTAGAAAATTCATATTTTGTGTAATATATTTATTATTTGAGATGTGATAATATGAATTAATAATATGAATTTTATTGTAATTATTTTATTTTTTGATGTAATATTTATGAAATTTACATATATTTATTTTCTTATAAATATTTGTTTGAATTTATTAAAAACAACAAGTTAGAATTATTTTTATTATTTTATTCCTATAAAGAGTTTCGGATAACCGGAAGTCCTGATCGACGAAAGTAATTTGTATTTAATTTTTCAAAAACAAACTATAAAATTAGAAATATTTAAACAAACAATTGAAATTCTAACGCAAAGATTGCAAATGGCATTAAATTGAAAATGGATACGAGGAAATAAGATTATTTTATTAAAACAATTGAAATATTTACAGGGAACAAAATAGCGCTGAGAATAATTAACAGCATTTAATTAAAAATAACAAAGCGACATATTCGACATTTCTATGGTTTCCTATACCGAAAAACAAATTCCAACCTCAGAATGCATTACAAATACAATTCCGGTATCATTTTCTTAAATTCGACTCTAGGCAGACTGGAGAATTTATAAACTAATTATAATAAATATTGTCCCATATCTGTCGAATGGAAATAAATATTCCCCTGTTAGTCATGTTAACATACACTAATAATTCTAGAATTTTCCTTCATCATATTAAAGAAAACAGATTGACTCGATGATATTTGACATAAAATAACATTGGATAGAGATAATAACCTTATCAAATTGTTACCAGTCCAATCATAGCATTAAGATTTTAATAGTAGAATAAGAAATAATAATAATAATAATAATAATAATAATAATAATAATAATAATAATAATAATAATAATAATAATAATAATAATAATAATAATAATAATAATAATAATAATAATAATAATAATAATAATAATTGAATATGTATTGAAACAAAATATTGAAATAGAGATATAATATCTTGTCTCGGGGAATATTAACTGTTTGATAAATTATCGTGCGATGGAAGATGGCTGATTACTCTATTGTTAAGCAACTTGAAAAGCGTTTGGTTTAAAATGATTGGATATGCAATAATTTTTATGAATTCCTGATGCATATTGTAGTGAATTAAAAATATCAAAAACTTAAATTGAAAATAAAAAAAAAACATTTATGTGAATAAAAAAACATTTATATTATGATGAAACAATTCATTTGTTTAAATTTTTGTGTGATTTCAATAAAATATTTTACAAATTCCTTTGAAAGGTTAATGCTATTGTGACAATAGAAATATTCTTATTTAGTGATTTATTGTTAAATATCAATATCCAAAAAGATGTTAACTAGAAGCATTATAGATTTTTATGATAATAAAGCAATTTTTATAACTGGTGCTACGGTATTATTGGGTAAATCAGTTATTGAAAAATTATTAAGATCATGTATTGGTATAAAATGTATTCATGTTTTAATACGCCCAAAAAAAGCGCATCAGTAGCCGAAAGATTAGCCAATCTTTTATCATCAGAGGTTTTCGATTTAGTCAGAATAGAAAATCCCAAAGCACTCAATAAAATTAAAGCATTTGATGGAAATGTTACTGATATTAATTTTGGTTTAAATGATAACGATTTAAATGAATTATTAAACAATGTATCTGTTATCATACATGCTGCTGCCACTGTCAGATTTAATGAGCCGTTAAAATTGGCGACAGATATGAATGTAATACCCGTTATTAAGCTGATTGAAATGTGTTATCAAATGAAGAATCTTGAAATTTTAATCCATATTTCAACAGCGTATGTAAATGGGATTTGTGCTTGAATATATTTATCCGCCATCAATTGATCCTTATAAGGTTGTCGATATAGTCCATTGCTTGATTGAGGATCTGATCAATCTGATCACTCCAGGTATGTTGAAAAACAAACCAAATACTTATACATTCACGAAGCAATTGGCTGAATATATTATTCAGCAAAACATTGATAAATTACCATTAGTGATCGTTCGGCAATCAATTATTGAAACTTCTGTCACCGAACCGTTTCCGGGTTGAATAGATAATTTTAATGCTGCTACTGGACTTATCACAGCTATCAGCAAAGGTATACTGAGATCAATGATGGGAGATTATAATAAATCCGCCAATATTATCCCGATTGACACAAATGCCAATTTAGCTGCTGGCTGGTATTCTGCTGGTACATATGGTACTAAATTAGCAAATTAAAATGTCCAAGAAAGTCCTTCACCAATCAAGAAGGGGCAAACTACGACACATATTGATTGATAAAATCCGTCAAATGAATGAATCGAGAAAACAAGCGTTAAATAAAACGTCGAAAAGCAAAGTTTTGGATTGTTTATTTCACATTCTCCAATGTATATTTATTTATTGATACAAGATGTAAATTTAAGTAAATTTTAATGTTACCTATAATAATAATAATAATAATAATAATAATAATAATAATAATAATAATAATAATAATAATAATAGTAATAATAATATAAATAATAATAATAATAATAATAATAATAATAATAATAATAATAATAATAATAATAATAATAGTAATAATAATATAAATAATAATATTATTATTATTATTATTATTATTATTATTATTATTATTATTATTATTATTATTATTATTATTATTATTATTATTATTTAAAACAATAAAATGATAATTTAAGCCTTTTGCTGCAAATAATGTATTTAATGAAAAAGGCTTAAATTATCATTTTATTGTTTTAAATAATAAATGCTGCTACCAAGAAATCATCATTTTATACTATTATTATTATTATTATTATTATTATTATTATTATTATTATTATTATTATTATTATTATTATTATTATTATTATATCTGACTAACTCATAAACTTTTATTCATTAAATTATAATCAATCTTTATTGTAAAAATTAGACAAATTAAAACTATATATAAAATAAACCCAACTTCTCCCATTATTAATAGCGAATAATATCAGATAGTATCACTACTACAATGTGAACAAAAATAAGGGAAAATAAAATTTTAATATTTATTTGGTAAACTAATTAATTATATATATAACTGAAAATTACTAATCGGGTTTTAAAATATTTATCATATGATTATTTGTCACAATTATTTGTGGAATAATTTATGATTTGTAGGGATTTAATTTAAATTACATTTATTATAAATATTTTTGACAATGGACAGTTTGTTTTGTCGAATAAAAAACATGATTTATATTATCCCAAATGTTTTGATGCTAGGAAAAAGTCAGAAAAAGAATAAAAATAAAAGAAGCCTTATTTAAATTTATTGATGAATAAAATTTAGTTTATTTTTTATTTCAGTATTAATATCAAATGGATGTTATGGGTTATTTTCAGAGAAATACGGTAGTTAATTAAAACAACAAATTGAGTTTAAATTTATAAAATTAAAATGAATTGCAAATATTTTTATCAAATAATTTCATTATAGTTAAAGTTACAAATGCACTTGTGTTTTCATATTTCTTGACGTTATGTGTTTATTTTAAAATTGTCTAAAAGAGTTCCTTCATAAAAGGGTGCTAGAAAAAAATAGTAATTGTAATCTATCTATAAAGCGCCATTTAGAGTTCCCCAGAGATATCGTTTGCGAACGACAAGTAAGAGGTGACAAAACATAAAGCAAACATGAAGTAATAAAATAAACAATCAAAACGAGTTGATTTACAAGGGGAGAACAATTACATCAAAAAATTCAAATGGTAATTTTAACGCCCTTTTGTAACTTTTTTTAAAGGTCTAATTAGTGTTAATTATATTATTTTTCAAATGGGAATGAAGCCAAATTTAAATCATTGCAAAATATAAATTTAAAATAACCATACTACTTACAACCTTTGAAACCCATTGAAATCATGTAATTTAATTTTGGAATGTGTTGTACCAAACTAGTAAATATGAAAACAGAAGTTCGTTGAATTTTTCATTTTAATTTTCAATATAATCCACGAGTAAAAGAAATTTATAAAAAAAAATTCCTAAAAATCGGGTTCAAAAGGTCAAACGCACAAAACAGTATTTAGTCCATTAATAATCAGAAAACGGACCTTTTTCCGACAACTTTTTAAAATTCTTTATTTTATTTATCCAAAAAAAGAACATTAATAAATGTGTCTTTTACAAAAAGTTGTCAACTTTTCTCGGGCAAAAGGAAATAAGTGCAAAACTGTCTGGTGAATATATTCGGTCGTAATTATATGTGAAATACTCGGAGGCGTGGAAAAAATTTACTTTCATTTATTTTAATTTTGAAATTAAGAGTTGATTTCAAACTTGTTAAAACAAATTTGTGTCGAAATTATTTACATATATATTCATCATCCTTATTTGGGAAATTTTATAAATAATTTATTAATTCTGTAAATTCATTCAAAATGATTTAAATACTTAAATATTATGAAATCCAAATTTTTAATTTAACAATATTATTTAATTTAATTATTTAATAAAATTTTTTAATGAATGTTGTATTATTTTAGTAGATATGAGAAAAATTATAAAAAAAAACAGTTTCAATTTGTATTTAAGTGGCAAAGGGAATTGATGCATGGTAAATATTCTACGATCATGGAATCCGCCTTAAGAGACTAAAATAAATCTTAATAAAAGCGGGCTATAGGAAAAATTGGAAAAATTATAAATAATTATAAATGATTAAAATTAATGATATAAAAACTAAAAATGTAAAAGTTAATATTAATTAATTAAAAAAATAATATTTATTAAATATATCTACACTTATTGTTCGGCGGCTCATAAGTAGTTTTAATTTAAAATAACTTAAATTAATAACTTTAAAAAAAATAACAATGTCAGTCAAATGAATAAATTAAAACCATTTATTGAAAAAACTTTTTCGGTTATGTTATTCATTGCAAATAATAAGAGCAAATTAATTAAAATTTTTAAAAAATCAAAAAATTACGTAGCGAACGAAAAGTTCAAATCGATGGCGAATTCCCAGACAAAGTAAATACAAATTATTTTAATTAATTAATTAAAATATTTATTGACAAAAGTAATTATTTTTGTAGGAAAACAAAATTACCGAGTTTGGTAAGCAGTTTAATAATTCTTAATTCAAAGATAAAAATTGTCAGATTACGATTTCATTGTGAGTAATGTTAATTACAGCTTATAAACGGAAAACTTACTCAATTAGATTTGGCGTTGTGATAGAAAATGAAATTAATCAAACCATTTATGAAATACGTCCAGATTTTTAAGTTAGATATTGCCTATTCAATTTGGAAGCTTTTAATATACAAAACATAGTTTGAAGCAGACTTCCATCGAATCTCATAGACGTACTATCTGACTATAGTAATCTTTCGCTTTAGCGTAATTAATAATTTTTTAATTTCTTAAAATAAATGACGTAATCTGTTATCACTTTACTACTTTTTAATTTTCAATTCAATTACATCTTAGCATGGCTGGGAGACTAAGAGTTTTTGGTTAAATGATAATGCAGGATGTTGTAAAAAGGAACAATGTGACACTTTCTGGCGAGCTTTACACTCCGGAACCAGCACTTGTTTAGTCGGGTCAGTCGGCGGTTGCTCATGAACCAACTTATGTTCGCGGTATGTAAAATTCCATGCCAACTTCAAGTTGTACAATCAATGTATTTATAGGTAAGCAATGATCCTGTCCACTATGCCAGAAGAAGAATAGTGTTCGTAAAGGACCTTTTCTTACAAGGAGTCATTCGACTTTGCAAAATATAACATTGCTAATGTATTGCTTTAGCTGTGATTTCCCACAACTGATCGTCATGGTTTAGGCAAACTTGAAAGTGCGAACCTTGTAATTGACTGGTTCAAATTCGTCAGAGGTACATTGATGTTTATCTTGGCCGTTATGCAACATAGATTAGCGGTATTAATGACAATGGGAAGGCAATCGTTATTGAGATCGAAGATATTTAATATATCCACCGGAAATATTATCGATGCCAAATTCGTGAATTCCAGTCTTAATGGTATCGAAAAAGGCTTATGACATTGTTTTCTAGTTTAAGTACATAATTGTACTAAAGCCCCCTGGATGATTATTTCTGATAATTGGGCACCATATTTTAAAATAATAGGATATTGTGTAAAAATTATTATATTATTTGTCGAAATATCCGTTTTTATACGGATAACTTATCTGAAAAGCTAAATAAATTTGAGCCGTTTATTTAGAAAGTGTAGCAAGCCCATTTCTTGTTATAAAGCGATATTGAAAGATTTGTGTTTCAATAAATTTAAAAATATTAATAAGCTCTACCAGTCAACTTTTGTGTGTTTTATAGTTATAGATAATGCAAATTTATTATCCAATAATGTTTATTTAAGATGTGTTTGAAAAAAATAAAAAGTTTACCATTTCCAAATAAACTTGTCCCTCTTTGAAAAGAAATATCACATTTATTTTATTTAATAATATTTTATTTATAAATTAGTTATTTATTGATCAAAATTATTATCATAATCAACCTGCACCGCAAGCAGCTGAATAAGATCAACAGCAAAATCCATCAACATAAACATTTTCTGATAGAAATAAACTAATTACGACAAAATTATAATTTTCTCGTTTCCCAATGATTGATCGTGTATTTTCTCCATAATTTTCCCAAATTTCTTCATTAAGATTTTCTCCCTTAAGTTTCGTCTTGATGTGGTAATCTCAGAAATTTATAATTATTAATAGCATATATTGTGGGATACGTATTCAGTTAACATTGGGCATTTTATTGATAGCTTTAACCTGAATAGAAAAATTTGTTTTGTATTTCATAGGTTTCTTTATCCGTGAGCCTTCCTGAGTCATTCTTTGTTGTTTTCCTTTTTAGATTTATTGAAACAAATTCTCAAAGATAACAAAAAATTAATCTTATGTCTATCCTAATTCTGTGAATATCTATCTATCTATCTATATATATATATATATATATATATATATATATATATATATATATATATATATATATATATATATATATATATATATATATATATATATATAATAATTTATACTACTACTACTACTACAGCTACATTGATAATACTGAAAAGTAATTTGACATCGAAGCTCTTTTTTTAATTATTGGGGCAATTAGAAGAAATATTAAGGTATTGTCGAATTATTATTATTATTATTATTATTATTATTATTATTATTATTATTATTATTATTATTATTATTATTATTATTATTATTATTATTATTATTATTATTATTATTATTATTATTGTCATTATTATTAGAATTAGAATTATTAGAATTTAATTATTAAAGTATAAAATTCATCATTAAACATAGACAAAAAATATTTTTATTGAAAAAAATGATAAATATTTTGTTTAAATTAATAATGAAAATCTTTTTGAAATTTCATTGTTGATTATTTTCATTTGGATGAAACGAACGACAATATCATGAATGGAAAGAAATAAGCTTTTGTTCAAAATTACTCAATCAATTTACATTTAGATTCAAACAAGAATCAAAATTCCATAATAATTAATACAAAAAAAGAGAGAATTGATATAAAACAAAAACAAAAAATAATAATAATGTTTGAATGTGCTGATTTGTTTATATTATATCTCATCAATAACAAAACACAGTTGAAAGATCAGTTCAAAAAAAAAATTCAATGAAAAAAATTGATTTCCGTGTGTCTTTCATCTGACTGATTTCAAACAGTAAAAAATCAATTCAAACAACAATGAGGGAAAAACAAAGTTGTTTCCTCTCTCAATTCTCTATCTTCAAACATCCACACAAGATTTATCAATAAAAATTATCAATTGAAATATGTACCAGATGCTAATTAAACCATAATTGGCATTGTTCTGATAAACAATTGATTTTATGAATAATATTGATTTTATCAAATAAATCTCTTTTGTTTTAATTATTGAAAAATATCCAATGAAAATAATTGTTTTTTTTAATTTCATTAATTAAAATAAAATGTATGCTCAACGAAATCATATTTCTCTGAATTAATTATTAATGAAATTCGTTGGTTGTTTTAATCGACAGAACCAATTAATTTTTAAAAATAATTATATATTTTCAAAAAAGATGAAAAAAATTTCTTATTTAATACTTCAAGTTTTCCATTAAAATCAAAACCAAATGATATTTATTCGGTAAATATGAAAAGAAAGTTCTCTGGAAATTTTTTTTTATTTTCCTCATCAAAGCAAATAAACGTAATTTTGAATTAGGTAAAACAAAAGAGCAAAGAAATAATATCATAGACAATATTTACCAAAAAAGAAATTTCAATAATTTTATTACATTTTAAAAATGATTTTTATTTTTATTAAAAATAATTAAATTGTTTATGAAAAAAATAAAAAAATAATTTTTTAAACTCACCACATCTCATAATTGGAGTTTGCTTGGTTCTTGTAGAAATAAATAATTTCTAGAAAATTTCTCCGAATAATAATAATAATAATAATAATCGCCGTTGGGAAATTTGTGTTAATATATAATCTTTTCCGACAGAAATATAATCCAAACGCGAATAATTTATCCAATATCTACCTGTTGCACAAAATCAAAATTATTCAATCAACTATTGTTGAAAACAAAGAGAAAAAAAAATACTGATTACCTTTTTTTTTATTAAAAAAATAAATAAATAAGAATATTCCTACGACATGACAAATGAGTTTTTGCTCAACCAAAATTTTTGTGTCGCTTAAATGTAAATTTTCAAGAAACAAAAAAACCGAAAAAATCCTTGAAGCATATAAGATGCTGATGAACTGGTGGGACGGTATTGTAGTGTTGTTGGATAGAACACTGTATAGGATTTGCTGGTGAATACAGTTGGACAAAATGAGTTGGTGTTTTGTTGTTGTAGGTCTGCTCTTATTGTTGTCGTGTTGCAATACCAACCCATTCTGCCTTCCTCAGTCAATAACAACTTAGTTGCGGAGTATGCCATTGTATCGACGAAACGATGAATAACACAAAGAAATTCTACACTACTCATTCTCATCTCAATAAAACAAATGGTAATCGTGAGCAACAATGAACTGGATTCCTTAAACACACTAAGTCCACAACCGACTCACTTGCATGCAATTTCGAGTGGAGTACTCATGAATGCTCAACAGAACCGAGCTGATAACATAACACACGAACACAAGTTAAATATTCTCATTCAATGAGACGAGAGATAGGGAGGAAATTTGAACAATGAAAAGATAAAGATAATCATCATTTCAACGATTCGCTTTCTGGATTCCAGAGGCCTTGATTTCCTGGTTTAATCAAGAAACCCATGCTCGACTAATAAGCATTAACAATATGACACACAAACTCCTATTAATAAATCTGCATGCTGATTTTAATATAACTATTTCTTGTTATTTTTTTTTATTTCGGAAAATAAAGAAGCTACTCTTGAGTAGACCTTAAGAATATTGAGCGTTACATGCTCAGTGAAAATTTCTGACCCGAATTATAGATCTGCCATGTTCGTGATTGTGTGTATTCCCTACGCATGCAATTGTTATCGGAGATGGATTTATAGAGTTTTTTTGAACCCCCATATAGAGAAAATCGATTCTTTGTTGGTTTCTAGTTTGCTAAATTCAAGTAAAAATATAAAAAAAATAATCTGCAGATGAGAGACAAACAATGCTCTCAGAGAATGAACCGAATCTATTTCATTTGGTGTGTAGAGAAAATAATATTACAAGCGACAATCTATGGATAACCGAATCAAACTCTCTTGTATTTTTCTATGCTTATAATGGGAGCATTGTTGGAAGAAACTAAAAACAAAATTTGAAAGGATTTCGTCTCCAAATGTAACAACAAAAGATACTCTTCCAATTGCTGAATTAACATGCTTTAGTTCGTTGTGTATTGACCATTGCTTGTTTCTTAAATCATGTCGTGATAATTTTGGAGATCATTCTTTTCTTTCTATCCGTTTTGTTTGCGATTGAAAAATAAATAATAAACATTTATTTTCCCTTGAACTACATTTTTTTGCATTTTGAAAAATCGGTTGAATTTATTTTTCTTTGTCAATTTTGTTGAATTGTTTAAATTAGTAGATTTTTAGACATTTATTTTTATTAATTTTTTAATTAACTTTTGTTGCTCTATGAGCCGTTTGAAAAAAATCGAAACTTGTTATGATCAAATACTATTTTTAAAAAAATATTTTTGATGTAAATAAAAAATAAAAAAATTACTTATTATTATTATTATTATTATTATTATTATTATTATTATTATTATTATTATTATTATTATTATTATTATTATTATTATTATTATTATTATTATTATTATTATTATTATTATTATTATTATTATTATTATTATTATTATCATTATTAAAAGATAAAAATATTTACCATGATTTGACATCGACATAGAAAAAGGTTTTCTGAGAAAAGTAAGATAACCTTTTCATCTGTAAAAAATATTACGAAAACTTAGGAATTGATAGAAAGTGAAAATAATGAAAACAGTTAAATATTTGTAAACAAACTATATTTTCTGAATTTCAAAATTGCTTTGAATGTAACAATTTCAACATAATGGACAAAAAAAGTCAGACCTCTTACTAAAAGGATGCCAAATAGATTCAATGAATTTTGTTTATTAATTTCCAAGATGTTATTAGGAGCTAATAACAACACTTGTTTGCAAGTTATAATTTTAAATAAACTAAGTTCGCAGTTGGTCAACAGTGACTCTTTTTTTCGTAAGTGGTTTTCTAAAATTTCTTGTTTAAAAATCTAGTTGTTATTCTTTTCTCCATACAAATTCATTCAAATGTGATAACAACTTCAATGGAAAAAATTTTTACTTAAATTACTTTGTTCGATAGAATATATTACATCATTTTATATAGTTATTCTACATGAAAAGCACAAAATCCTTTTTGAAAATTTTGAAATCCTTACCTTTTTATTATTTGAGAACTATGTTATTCTATGTAAAATGTACCATAAATTGAAATGAATAGATATTGAACCACTTGTATATGGGATTGGTTAATGTGGTAATCTTTTGAATATTTAAATGAGTAATGTTCCTATTGGTAAAATATCAATGTTTTAAGGGAAATTACAATACATTAGTCAGCTATGAATCAATAATAGTTCCTGTGTAATCCATTAATGAATAATTTTACTACTTATCTAAGATTTTCACCCTTTTGAATTTAATAATTTCATTAATAACCCAGTTAAACCTACTGTCCTTTTAAAAAGACAGTAGATAATCTGTTACAAATTAAAATATTTTATCATACGAGAACATTATTTTTGATACAATTTTTGATTATGGCGACATTAGATGATATGGCAATGACAATGCATATTTTTTTTATTATTTGCCATTGAGCTTTTGTACCGATAGCACGTTTGAAAATTTGTCCACATATTTTTTATAACAAAGTTTCAGGAATAACTGGGTTAATTTATCATAGAGTAATCTGTTCAATGAATAATTTCCTCACTTTAATGAAGATTCTTTCCACCAGAAATAATATTTTCATTGTTAGTTTTTTCTCTGTGTTAATATAATTATCTTTCGATTTTACTCTGCAGTTGCTTATCACTTTAGATTATATTTTTAATCAAAGTTCTTAATTTGTGATAATTTGACTGATTCAATGCTAAATTTAATGGAGTTAACCTTTTGCGGACGGAATTAATTTTAATAAGTAGTATTTTAATATATTATTTTTTAGCATAAAATCTTTTAGTATACGAATGCCCGATAACGTGGTATGATTTTTTTAAAGTTTGAGCCAGCACATACTTTGTAGAACGTCTGGAACAAAATTCGTGGCCAGCAGTGCTGGCCTACCGTCCGCTATCGTATAAGCCATTTAAGGCCAGTGGTTAATTCATTTTATTATATATACTCTGAGTTTATCCGACAAAATGTTTTGTCCCTCTATGGGTAACGGTTGTAAGGTTACTGGTCGTAAGAGTATTGGTCAAAAAGGTACTGATCTTCAGTTTTAATGATTTTATTTAAGTAAATTTTAGTGTCTAAAACATTCAATGGTAATTTTTTAGTGTTGATGGTTTTAGAAAATATTTAATTTAACATCTTTGTGAATTTCATGCTGATTGAAACAATATATCAAATTTTAAGGTTTTAATGGTGATTTTAAGTGAATTTCTTGATCATTTGCTGTTTTTTTATTGACTCGTTTTATAATTTTAAATAAATTTTTTTTAATGACAGTTAGGTTAATAATTAAAGTAATCAAGGATAAATTTTTATGATGATATTGCATTTGACTAAATGATTTTTTCAATAACTATATATTTTTTAAGAATATTTAAGATAGCAAACCTGAAAAATTTAGCGGATAGGAAAGCACTAGCAGATCGAAATTTACTTGCTGGGAAGAGACGGAAGTTGAAGGGCGATGTGGATGATGCTACAATAAAGATCTTATGATTCTCATGACATCATAGCTTTGTTTACTTCAATGGTAATTTATGAATTTAATATGATAATGTATTATAAAAGTTAAAAATTTTAATTTTCAAGGTAAGTTTCTCTATCATGCAAAGAAAACAAGATGGGCTAGCTGTTGCATTGATACACTGGGAACAGACTAAGAAATGGAAATCATTGGATGATAATATGAACAAGGTTAAGGGAGTTGAAGTTTTTACGAAAGTAAATCGGACACATTTTCTTAAAATCATCTAAGGACATAAGGATTGTGACAGAATTAACAATTCCCTAGTGACTCTAAGTCTCTGTTGACTAATAATTTCTTGACACAGTACCAATGTTTCATAGCAAGGGATATGACGTGGTTTAAATTATAGTCATGGTGGTTACGTGCATCTGCAGTTAGTAAGGTTAGATTAGTTTCCCCACTACCCACCTTGGATTTTAAGTTTGGCACGGTTAATTTTTTCCACAGGTTTATGAACAATGATTGTCAGCTTCTGATAAAATTTGATAATTTAAACAAACCTAAACAATTTTATTAGTTTTAAATGTCTCAAGTTAAATAAAATAACACAATTCAATGTTTAGCCATCTAATTTAATTAATCCGTTTGTCTTAATAATACAAAATTTGAATGTAATTTTAATTTTAATTAAAATCATATTAAAATATATTTAAATTTAATAGTTTGAATTATTCCATAATAATCTTATTTTAATTTTAGAAATATCATTCATTTAATTAATCCGTTAGTTTTAATAATATATAATTTGAATATAATTTTAATTATTATTTATTAAAATCATATATATTTAATCTATTATTAATTTCTTATTCTAATTTTAGAAATATCAATCAAAATTGTGGAACTTGATTTATATTAAAAGTATGTTGTAATACGTTAAACTAATATTAATTTCATTTTAAGAGATGAAAATGGTCCTATTCGAAATTTGAAAACAATACAAGATATTTTTTATAACTATTCAAGAATTTCTGAAAAATTGGTAAAGTTAATTTTATTTAAATAATAATAACAAAGAATAATAACAATAATAATAGTATTATTGCATAGTATTATGTATTACCTAACAAGCCATTTGAATAGTGAACATTTTGATATTGAAAACTTGATTTCTGCCTTATTGAGAATATGTTTAAGGAAAGAATTATCAGTTTATAAAACTTTGATAAATAATTTAAGCATCCGTGAGAACATCCGTTTTCAAATCACTAAATAATTCCATAAATTTTATTTAATAAATGATATACTCAAAAAACTAGTCTCTTCTTATTTTTGTTATTATACAAATTTCAGTTTTTTTTAAAATATTTTTTAAAAATAAATTTTTTAAAATATTTTTTAATAAAAATATATTTTAAATTTTTACAAAATTTTTAATTAATCTTTAAGAATCTTTCAACTTCCTCATATCCCCCTCCTTAAGAAATTTTTTAAGTTTTTCCACGTTTCTTTCAATCTTTTTACCATTCTCGTTTCTTAAAATGTATCGTCTGTCATGTACTTTCTCGATCACTTTGTATGGTCCCTCATATCTGTCCTGGCTTTTGTTGCGTGTTTCTAATTTTACTAACACATCATCTCCTACGTCAAATTTCCTCCTTGTTTGTTCTTCTTGTTCTTCCTTTACTTGTTTTTCTTTTGACCCGTACCATTTCTCCCTGCTAATCTTTTTTCCAAAAACTATCTCTGCCGGGCTTATTCCTGTTGTTTTTTGTTTGGTTGCATTTAATGTAAATTCGATTTCTGGTAGTATCTCTGCCCAATCCGACTTCCTTCTGTCTCGTAAAGTAGCATTTATCAGCTCTCGTATTGTCCTGAATTGCCTTTCTATCTGTCCATTTGTTTGGTGATGGTATGGACTCGAAAAACATAACTTAATATCAAGTTTCTTTGTGAATTCTCTCAACATTCCTGATTCAAACGCCTTCTCACAATCAACTCTTATCTCCTTTGGGCACCCAAATCTTAAAATCCATTTTTCTAAAATCGTTTTCTTTATTGTTTCCTCGTCTTGTCTTGTTATAGCTGTCAGGACTTGATACTTACTATACTGGTCTATTATGCCCAATATATACTTCTTACGTAATTTTGTTTCTTGCATTGGTCCACATATATCCACGAATATAATTTCGAACATTTCGGTTGATTCTAGTTTTTTTACTGGTTCCTTCGATGTAATTGTTATAGCCTTGGTTTTTTGACAAGTCTCACAACTTCGAATAGTTTCCTGAATCTGACTCCACAAGTTTTTCCCAATATATCTATCTTTCATATAATCAGCTATCTTCTCGACTCCAGCATGACACACTAGTCTATGCATTTCCTTTATGGTTTCTTGTATCTCGTTTTCTTTCGTAATTCTTCTTCCAAATTTATTTGTTGATTGGTGCTTCTACCTTCTTCTCTGATCGAGTCTAGTAATCTGGTTTTTATCTTTCCTTTCTTAGCTTCTTAGTGAGCAATTTGACATTGAACACACGTTTCACATTTAGTTCTGGACACCATGTCTGCATTTTGGTGATTAACACCCTTTCTATATTCAACGATTATATCCAAACTGCTCAAATAATTGATCCAGGTTTGGAATTGTGAAGTAATTATTTGTTTTAATAAGAGAGATTTTGTGTTGTTTTTAAAAATATAGGTTTGTTTTGTTTTTAAAATATGGATGTGATTAATTTAAGAAACCAAACATCTAATAACACACAACTTTGAATTTTATTCAGCAACGTGACATTTTTATTCCAATTTTATCTGAACATCGACTTTTCTGTCGAATGATGGTAATTTACCAAATTTCATCAAGAATTTCTTTTAAAATTGTTTTACCATTTTAATTATTACAACGTATTAAGTAATATTTCAAATCAATAAATGAAATTTATTTAAAATAATTTTTAATTTGAATCAATAACAATACATTTTTATTTCAAATGTATCTGAAAATCGACTTTAACAAATCGAATAATGCATAATTTTTTTCATTTATAATAATAAATAAATATCAAATAATAATAAAACTATAATTCATATTAAACAAATTTAAAATCTACTGAGCTAGACTTACATCAGGTGTAAATGGCACATCTTCAACTCCAGCATCCATTCTTCGCCAATTAATGTCACTGAGCCACTCATGAGCTTTCACTTCTGCTGAACCATTTGGGCCACAACCAAGTCGATTCTGGGATCTTTTTGCAATAACTACGTAACAATATTATTCAAAAATCTTATAATGAATAATTTTTTTTACTGCTTGACAAAACTTTTGATCAATCTCAGAAAATTTTGAACTATATTCCTCAGTATCTTCTTTAACTCTACGCTCTACTTCTTCTCTTTTTACTCGTTCTTTCCTTTTTCTAAATGGAGATTGGCCCATAATCATTTCATAAGCAATACAACCCAGTCCAAACCAATCGGGACTGAATGAGTACCGCTCATTTCTCACAACCTCTGGTGCTTTTTCACAGACATTATAAAAGATTGATCAATATAAACTATCAACTAACCCATATAGCCTACAGTTCCTACTCGGCCTGTAACAGTACCACCTGGATTCTAATTCAACTGCTAAACCGAGATCAGAAATTCATACATGACCTTGATCATAAATGAGAATGTTTTCTGGTTTCAGATCACGGTATACAATATTTAAAAAATTTACATGCTCAAGGCGTAAAGTAATTTCAGCTGCATAAATCCAGACAAATTGCTCATATTATGAATATGGAATTTCAAATCTCCTCCATTCATTATGCTCAATACAAGACAGAGAGCTTCTCTGATTTCAAAAGCGTAAGCCAAACTAACCTAAGATAAAAAATAATAATTCATTAGAAAAATTTGACCTTGAAAAAAATGAAGGGTGGGTGGGAGCTCTGTTGCTAACCAGTGCGAGGTGGGGTAATGGTGGGGTAAGGGGCTCATATCTACTTACTTTTTTTCAAAAGAAAAATAAATATAAATAATTATATGATATAATATCAGGCATTATATTGTATGACTAATAAATTACAAAATTTTAAATGTAAAATATTTTTGAAAATTATTTTCTGTTGTTTAAATATTTATTTATTTGATATTTAAAATGTCTAAAACAATTTATAAGTATAATTTAGTAGTGTAAGTATAATTTAATATAAAATGTTTACTAAATTCACATTGGTTTTAGAGATATTACAAAGAATTCTTATAAATCGGTGATTTCAGTAAACTTATTTATACAAAATTGGTTTCAAATTCTATGGAATTTTCTATGGAATTGCGCAACTGCTTGGGAAGGCCAGCAAATTAATTTTGTCGGGTAAGTTTAATTTCAATTGAATTAAATAAAAGTAATTTTAATTTAAAATTACATTATTTGGTAATTAGTTAATTATTTTCGTATTTGAATATTTCATTTACATAAAAATCTCAATTCTACACGGTGATTGAAGGATGTCAAGTTCATTAAAAATATACAAAATAAGAGGTTTTATGTTTTATCGGAATTCTTTATTAAACTTGATCCTTTAAATGTCATAAACTTTATAGTTATAAAATCTTATTTTGAATTTAAAATGATATTATTTTGTTATTAATATTAATTATTGGTTAAAATCTATTTTCAATTTCAAAATAAAATTCACATATAAATTTACTCGATTACTCGCTTGATATCGTCAATTTAGACAACCGTTCGATTTCAATTTATTTCTCAAGACATCTAAATGTTTATCTGGCAATTACTGATGAAATGCTAAATGCAAAAAACCCGGTGAAACATCTGAACATCGCTGTGAAGGAATCCACTCCCTCGCATTCCCACCCGAGGCTATCCAGAAACTATCCTATGAAATAAATCAATATTTTCGTTACGGCGGAAAGTTTCATGAACAAAATGGTAGGTTACGAAACTATTGTTCTGTTTATCATAATTTTATATTAATATTCGGCTATTAGATTGTTTTTCAATTAGTTTTAATTTCTTAATTATAGATATAATATTATAAAGATTAAATATATTTTTCACAATTTTTTGAACTAATTTTTCAAAGAATTTATTTCAATGAAATTTTTAAATTTATATTTCATAATTTTACGATAAATATTTTAATTTTTTTTAAAATTTTTTTTATAAAAATGGAATCAATTATAAAAATTTAAAAAAAAATTATATTAATGTTCGGATATTAGATTTAGGTTAAATATCAGGCCCTTGATTCTTCTGGATATTCCCAATCAATTACGAAAGGAACCAATGTTTCCTACTCTCAGTGTTAAGGATGGCCGTATTGAATTTAATTTTGGCGATTCTCCATATGTCTATGCCAATTTGGGAGGCCATCGAAATAAATGAAGTTCCCAATAAATAGATTGGCTGGAAATTAAATGCTTACCACAAGATTAATAGATATTTCTGCAGAAGGTTTAATGGGTCAATCTCGAATGAATGCCCAATGGCAAGGATCAAGATGCAATAAAGTATGTTTAAAAAATATTATTTTCAATTTTTAAATGATAATAATTTTTTTGTAATGATATCGCACTGGGATTGTTTTATTGTAACAAATTGTATATCAGGGGTGGCCAAACATAATAAAAATAATAAAAAAAATATATTAATGTTCGGATATTAGATTTAGGTTAAATATTAAATAATAATAGGTTAAATAATAATAATAATAATAATAATAATAATAATAATAATAATAATAATAATAATAATAATAATATTAATAATAATAATAATAATAATAATAATAATAATAATAATAATAATAATTATAATAATAATAATAATAATAATAATAATAATAATAATAATAATTATAATAATAATTATAATAATTATAATTATAATAATAATATTAATATTAATAATAATATTAATATTAATAATAATATTAATAATAATAATAATAATAATAATAATAATAATAATAATAATAATAATAATAATAATAATATTAATAATAATAATAATAATAATAATAGTTTTGTCAAACGGACATCCACATAATTGCTTTTACCTATAATTAATAAAAGTGGCAATTCTGGAGAATCGTAGAATATCATTTACTTTTATTTTTCAAATTAATATGTCATTTTTAATAATAAAATACAGAAAAAAATTTGGCGACAATTGACGAAGGGAATGTTTACAATTAATTAATCACTTCATCCATTAGGAGAAATCAGGGAGCAAATATTAATTTTCGAACATTTTGTCAAATTTTCAATTAATCTACATTTGATAATGATAAATTGTACTATCAACATCAATAAATTTAACAAATTAAATATGAAAATTTATTTATTTGTTTATTAGTTTACGATTACACTAACAAAACAAAAATCAGAATGACAATCGAATAAAATAAAATTCTTGTCCTTGATTCAATACGTAATTAATTGGCATTAAGGATAATTAAAATTTTACCATAAATTTTATTTTTAATCTGTTAAATCATCGGATGGAACTTTTTTCGATTAAAACAATTAAAAAACGAAATGTTAATTTTAATTATAATTTAATAATGAATTTGAAAATAAATTTTTATCAATTTCGAATATATTTCTAACTTGGTTGACATAAACAATTATAATTAAATTAAATTAATAAATTAAGTTAATAGTTATATTAATAAATAATTATAATAATTAAATAATTTAAAAATCTCAAACTCCCGNCCCATAATGCTTCAAATATATTGCTATTGCAATTCATATCTCCGTCTCAGTCTTACATAATATTCAGTTACTTAATGTAATTCCTAAAGATTTAAAAAATCGAAAAGTAGTCTTACTATGAGAGATGATCTAAGGATATATGTTATATATATGTTATCATTATTAGATTTAGATTTATGGACGCCCGCACGGGAGATATTTTTATTATATACTCTAGTTTATCAATACAGGTAGTCCTCGACTTACGACGGTTCGGACTTACGACCAAAATTATTTCCTAAAATTATTTTTCCCAATGGGCCTGATTTTTGTTTCGAACCGAACTAAAAAATTAAACCAATTAATTTTCCTTAATTAAACACTATTAATTTTATAAGTTACCCCTACTATTTTAGTTTTTAACAACAAAAACAAATTTAGAATTAGTAAAAAATTAAATTAGCAAGCCTTAAAAAATATTCAGCACTTTTAAATTGTTTAGCTATAACTAATTTAAAAACAAAACGACAGCATAAATTTATCTGTCATATCAAAAAATTTAAAGGCTAACAAAGGCCCAATTGAGTTAGCCATTTTAATTTTTTAAAAGTGAATAATTTTTTTATCCCAAAAATGTCTGTGAATAATAGAAGTAGAAAAAATAAGAGAAGTGCTATAGATTTAGAAATGAAACATAAGTTAATTAACGAGCATGATAGTGGTAAAAAGGTGAAAGACATAGCGCACGCCTTTAAACTATCCCATTCAACAATCTCAACAATTTTAAAAGATAAAGATCGAATTTTAAAAGCAGTTCGAGAATCAGCATGTATGCAATCTACAGTTATAACCAAAAAAAGGCAAGGGGCCATGCATGAAATGGAAAAGTTGTTGGTGATTTGGATGGAGGATTTGATCATAAAACAAATTCCTCTTAGCCTCGCAATTATCAAAACTAAAGCTCTAAGTCTTTTTGAAATGTTGAAATTAAAGGGAGGGGAAGGCCATGATCAGACATTAATTGCAAGTAACGTCTGGTTTCAAAAATTTAGGAAACGAGCGAATTTACAAAATGTAAAAATCTCTGGAGAGGCAGGCAGTGCTGATAATAAAGCTGCTGAGGATTTTGTAGCTAAATTCGATGATTTCCTTAAAGAAGAAAATTATACCAACGAACAAATTTTTAATGTTGATAAAACCGCGCTTTATTGGAAGAAAATGCCTGATCGTACGTACATTCATAAGGAAGCAAAACGTATGCCAGGTTTTAAGGCACATAAAGATCGCATCACAATTTTATAGGGCGGAAATATTGCTGGGTATAAATTGAAACCTCTTGTAATACATCGATCAAGAAAACCAAGAGCATTTAAAGGAGTGGATATCAATATGTTACCAGTACATTACCGCACAAATAAAAATGCTTGGATGACGCAATTACTTTTTCAGGACTGGTTTATAAAGGTATTTGCGCCTAAAGTAAAAGAATATTGTAATCGACAGGGCATTGCTTTTAAAATCCTCTTATTACTGGATAATGCACCTGGACACCCACCATATCTTGCGGATCTCTCGCCGAACATAAAAATTATGTATTTACCCCCAAATACCACCAGTATTTTACAGCCAATGGATCAGGGAGCTATTGCCACATTTAAGGCTCACTATCTGAAAATCACATTTAGTCAAGCAATTAAAGCACTTGAAAATGAGATCACTCTAAAAGAATTTTGGTCGAAATATAATATGCTTCAAGCAATTAAAAACAGCAGGTGGATGGCAAGATGTCAGACCTTCTTGTATGAGTGGAATATGGAAAAATCTAACAAAGCGACTTCAAGAGAATGTTAGTTCGACAATTGAAAGCAAAATTGGCATTGAACAAATTACCGCTCAGATCGTAGAGCTTGGTCAGCAACTTAATCTTGATGTTGACAATGCAGATATTAACCAACTTATTGAATACCATGTAGATAATCTAACAAATGAAGATTTATTGAATCTTGAAGCACAATGTGTTGCGGATGAAAGCAAATCAGACGAAGAAGAAATGCCACAAAAAAATTTTTCGGCAAAAGAAATGGCTGCAGCTTTTCACCAAATTCATCAGGGAATGCAAAAATTGGAAGAAATGGATGCTAATGAGGAAAGATTTACAAAAGTAAATAAGCTTATTGAGGAAAATATTGCATGTTATTATGCAATTATAGCGAAATGAAAGTTCAAAGTGTGCAAACAACATTAGACAGGTTTTTTTAAAAACTACCACTGAAGGTGCAGTTGTTCAAGATAACTCAATGGATTATATTAATGTGATAAGTTCGGATGACGAGGACAAGTAAACATGTAATTTTAATTTAATTTATTTATTATAAATGTATTCATGGCTTTTTATTATAATTTTAAATAAAGACTGAACTATGAATTTGTATTTTGCTTCTAATAATCCGTTTGTATTTTTGTTCTTTTTTTATTTATTTTTTTATATGAACTCGACTTACGACCAACTCAACATACGATCGTTGCTCGGGTCCCTATCTCGGTCGTAAGTCGAGGACTACCTGTACATTAATTAAACAATAAAATAACTCCAATGGTTCTGATATTCCATTTCCCGGAGGCTTAACCAGTGTAGTCTATCAATAATAGTTAAAATATCTATCAACTTGGTAGTATTTGGATTTATTTGAATACTCCACCGTCATTGTTGTATTGTGTGAACACAAACTCATTATACTAATTACCAATAGAAATATTGTATTCATGGTGTATTAAATAGAATCTATTATGCTCTAAATTTTTAGTCTACCAACCAATCAGAATCTTATGGCACACAGTATTTTGATTAGTGTATAAATGATACTGCAAAAATTAGAGTGCTTAAAGCAAGTTTACGCTTCTATATTGTTGCATGAAATGATAGAATAAGACTTCGGTCTTATTTTGTTGGTTTTCTTAACCGAAGTAATGATTAAAAGAGACTGCCGGGGGCATATGTATGCTGGTGTTAGAAGTGAAATTCTTAGACCATCAGCAGATAAACTACTGCGAAAGCATTTACCAAGAATGTTTTCATTAATCAAGAACTAAGTGTGTAATTTTGTCTTAGTATACTTTTTCCATGTGTAATTTCTTCTGAGTAATTTTGTCACGTTTATTTTTGTCCTGTGAAATTTTGTCTTGATACCAGCTGTATCATAGTAACATTACAATTACATGAAAAAAAGAAACTTCTTTTTATAAATTTAACCCAGAAACAACCTCCGAATATTGGACCATAAATATTACTATTTTATATATTATATACTATATAATATATAGAAACAAATAGATACAATAAATAACCATTCATATAGAGTGTCTGTCTCGAGATTTCTCGCTAGAATGGTATTTTTTTTAAATTCTCGTCTCGCCGAGACATTATGGTACTTCTCGTCGAGACAAGAATAAAAAATTTATAATTTTTTTAAAATTTAGTTGCTAGGTATTCTTTTTTTTTGTGAAAGATAATTTGCTATGAGAAAAATTAAAAAAAAGGTTTTTTTGAATCTAGTTGCATTGCTTTTTTTTGTGATTATTGTGTTTCCATGGTTTTCTTTAACATGCAAAATGAATGTTTTGTTATGTTAGTTTGATTTCGTAAAGACACTGATTATTATATTTCAAAAATATTTCGAAAATAAAAGAAGGTATATTTTTCAAATAACACTGAATTAATAAATTATTACAATTTCTTAACGAAATTTTTTACTTGTAGATTCAAAATTTAAAATTAGACTTCCCAAAAATGGAATCAGAATCATGGAAACATTACAAAAAAAATGAAAAAGGCGAATATGCAGTATGTAATTACTGCACAAACAAAATATCCATTAAAGGATCATCAACTGGTTTAATACGTCATTTAAAGACGAAACATAGTATATCAATTAAGACCAAAAATACCTTACACCAAGAGAATGAAACCGAAGAAAATGTTCCTGCCAAAAAGCCAAAATTTCAATCATCTATATTTAAATTTGTAAAACGAGCATCTTTAGCTAAAATTATTTCGCGATTAGTGGCAAAGGATGGAATATCTTTTCGTGCCATCAGTAATAGTAGCTTCATCCGACAATCAATTACTGAGCGGGGCTATACGCTACCAAAACATCAATCCGATATTCAAAAACATGTCAGAGATTATTATTATGAAATAAAAAGTCATATATGCGATGAAATCAATGTATTAAAAACCAGCAACACCAAATTCAGCACCACAACAGACGAATGGACTAGTACAAGAAACCGGCGGTATATGAACATTAATCTACACTACAGTGATGGTAAATTTTGTAATTTAGGACTTGCAAGAATAGATGGCGCTTGTCCAAGTGAAAAGGCTGTAGAAATAGTTAAAAATAGATTGCGTGATTTTGGACTAAGCTTTTCGGACATAATTAGTTGCACAAGTGATGGTGCAGTTGTTATGGTAAAGTTTGGTAAATTGATTCCGTCATACCATCAACTTATCTTGGCTATAATATCTGTATAAGAAACCTGTCGAATATTTACCACAAATTGACTCTTATTTATCTTCCTCGGACTCTGAACTTTCTGATGAAAGCACATATTTTGAAGATTACAACATACAAGTACCAAATATTAATAGTGACATTAATATTATTTTAAATCGTTTGAGGAAAATCGTGAAATATTTTAAACTATCACCAACAAAAAATTCTATTCTGCAAAATAAAGTAAAAGAAAAGCATGGGAAAGAACTTTCATTATTGTTGGATTGCCGAACTAGATGGAACACTATTGTAGTGATGATTGAGAGATATTTGAAAATTAAAGAAAGTGTTAATGATACGTTAAAATTTTTAAATATTGAAAATTACATTATTGAAGAAAATGATATCACTATTTTGGAAAATTTAATGAATATTTTAAAGCCAGTTAAATTAGCTGTTGAAGCACTCGGTAAAGAAGATTCAAATTTATTAACTAGCGAAGGTATTTTCCAGTTCCTATTCGAAACCATAAATGAAAATAGAAGTAGTCTGGCTAAAGAACTTCTTTCTGCATTAAAAAACAGATTTAACGCAAGAAGAAATAAGCAAATAGTATCAGTTATACAATTCTTACAGAATCCACAAATATTAAAATCAAATATTTCCTTTGAAGAGCTAAACTTGTGTTCTAAAACCGAAATTTTAAAAACAATAAAAGATATTATGAACAAGCACTTTCAAAAGGATGTTAACTCTGAAGAAGAACAAAATTGCAGCGAAATAACAACAGTAGCAACAGGAATAAGTCAGCCGCAAAGTACAACACTTTTGGATAAATTACAACAAAACGTAACATCTCGGTTCAAGACAATGCCGATAAATGAGGATATAAACAAATCCCTGACTAAAGAATTTAATTTATATGAGTTAAATGGGATTATTTCGGGCAATTTGAAGAATATTTTGGAAGCGTTAAAAACAATTAAGCCAACATCGACCGAGAGTGAGAGAGTTTTTCAACTGCCGGAAATTTTGTTACTAAAAAACGTTCTGCATTGGGAGATGATTCCATAAATATGTTATGTTTTTTTAAAATCATATTTTAATAAAAATGAATAAATTATATGATTTGTTTTTGTTTCTTTACATTTTCTCTTGTATTAATATCTCGAGATTTCTCGAAATCTCATACAAATTTTGTCGAGAACTCTCGTCTCGACGAGAAATGAAACCGGCGAGAAACAGATGCTCTACATTCATATTATATTATTAAATTAATTATTAATTTTATATAACTAACATTTTCTCTGCGTTAAACGCAACAAAATAGTTAATTTTTTCACGTTTCCTTTGTGAACAATAAATTAATGTTTAATTAATTCACCATTTAATGGATTTTATTATTATCATTTATAAGAATCTGAAACCGACTAAGAAAATAATTTTATTGTTATGAATTTATTTTAGTGAACCGCGTAAACACTGAGTAAACAAAAACACACTGCTTCCGGAAGTTTCACACCCAAACAACTAAATTCTATTTTACACCGCACCGCCACATATTCTCTTCCTGACCAGCCTGATACATCCACTCTTGCTAATGCATTCCGTGAATTCTTCACTGACAATATTGATCGAATTCGTGCCAAATCTTCTTTTTCGGCCTCTCCTGGTCACAAATCCTAGACCCCCTAAAAGTATGTCACAAATTTCTCAACCCCCAGAAATTAATGGTAAGTAAATTCAATTTCCGTACGAAAACGTACCGACTTGCAGAAATTGAATTTTTTTCTGACCTTTTTTACGATATAGGGCCCCCATAAATAATGTTGTGTTGGCCACCACAATTCTAAAGACGGCCCTGCTGAATTCTCGGTTTCGAATCATCACCACATTCATTGAGCGGAGCTATGTTGTGATGATTTTAGGCTTGGGTACACCCCCGATGTCGTCTTCTTGACAACGAAACGGGCATTAAGCTATAGGCTACTTATTATTATTATTATTATTATTATTATTATTATTATTACGAAACGTTATTACTTTATTATTATTTCTTGCACTACATTATTTAACATTGCATTAGTGATAATTATCCTGCAAATTCAAACTGAAATCCAGAAAATCTTTGTTGCACGCATAAATTATTGTATGGCATTTACGTGGTTGACCCAAAAAAATCTGGTTTGCAAGCAAAATGTAACGGCCTCTAAGGCTTGCTTACAAGCATTTCATAATAGTACCAAATAGTACGTAGTTATAAAGCTGAGTATTATCGCCATTCACTAAGATCCAATTCAATTTCCTATCTACGCGGTCCTATTGCCACGGCCCCTTTGACAGGGGTCCTTTTTGCCAAGGGTCCTTATATCAGAGGCCGTTATGCCTGGGCCCTTTTGACAGGGTATCATTTATTTTAATTATTCGTTGGTTTGACTGTTTTAATTATTTAATCATATTACAAATATTCATTATTTTAATTGTTTTTATCTACTAATAATTTGTCATCAATATTAAGTCGCTTGTTTAAATTTCATTATTTTGTTGTTTGATTAATTTTTTTTATTTGCATTACCTTATAAGCAACCATAATATTCGTTTAGCCAAAATTTAAAACCCTCAATATTTAACACTAAAAACTTAATTTATTATTAAAAAAAATTATTAAATTATCGGTTGAACCCTTGCTTTTGTTTATATCTTGATGATAATGAATATGTTATTGCAGAAGTGTACTTTGGGTACACGGGGTCCAGAAAAAGCAATGTATAGAACATTCTCTCCAATAAACCAAAAGAGTTATGCATGAATTAATTTTTCGAGAATTTGGTACTGCGAATTTTGTCAATATTTTACAGAAAAATTCTTTTTTCTAAAAATTCTTCGATACTTTAAAGAGTAAAATCACATAAGTGATTATGGCCTATTAATCTTCGTAAATTAATTTTACAAGGTACAAAAGAAGTCGTAAATTTAGTAAACATCTTCATGAAACAATGAGTTGATATTAACATCATACAATAGCAAATCTCATTATTTAATTATTAACATGAGAAAAAAACAAATCAACGGTGAGAAAGATAGAAGATTTTACCGAATTTCCTAAATGGTAACAAAAATATAATTAAGTAAATATTTTGGATTCAATTAAAACAAATTTTTGTTTAAATTAATGAATAATAATTTTAGATTAAGTTAATAACTTATACAAAAATTTTTCAAAAATTAATTTTTTTTTACAAATATCATCGAATATTTCATGCTTTTAAATAAAATGGTAATTGCAATCGTAAATCAAATTAATGCCCACATTTCCAATTTCACATAAATGATAAAAATTTATTTTTCTTTTCGAAATAACAAAGAGAATTTGAAATGAATTTTCTAAAATTTAAAGTAATTTCTGCTTTGGTGGTTTATAAAAATGAAATTGAACTTACAGTGCAAAATTAATTTCTCTTTTTTTTGGTGGTAATTAATTGTCTTATACTAAGCCAATGAATGGAAGTCCGTTAATAAATAACATTATTACGTAATTTATTTACACATGAAACATTTAACATGTTAATAATTTTTAATTTTAATACTTTTAATAATTTTTAATTTTTAATACCAAAATTATGCTGGTGTGCTACTCAGTTGACTTCAAATAAAACCTTTCAATTCACGTCCTAGAGGATGGTGGTCTCTTACGCTAACGTCTTTCACACTTCTGTCAACTTCAAGTAGTACTCCACACGATCTCTATCATGACATAATACCCATGAATTGCTCCAGGTTGGTGATGTATTATGTCGGACGAGACGTCAGAAAACAGGTGAGCCCCTGCCTTAGGACTACTCTTTCCTGAAGCCTCGACTTTCCCTTCTCCGACTGCCGATAGAAAGTCTTACGTCTTTACTACACCGCATCTGCTCCCAATGCTTCAACCTCCTCTGAGTTTGCTACCGATCATATCAGATTCAAAGATTTCAGTAAACAAGACGCTTCATGATACTGGAAACGAAAACAACAACAAAAAAAATGAACTGAACGACAAACATTTATTGATTAACTAACACATTCTGAATCATTTACACACAAAGTTAGCTACACCATATTGGATTGCGAGATTCGGTCTATCTAGAGATTAGCCTGCTCAAGCGTATCGTTTCATTTCTCCCAGTCGGTTTCCGCCAACAAGGCCTCCAAATCGAAAAACTCGGAAGCATTCTCTTCCCACGTCGTACCAGTCGCTGAGATAATCCGACCCTGCATTCCGGAGTTCACGGGGGTCGCGGGAGCAACACTACTATTCGCCTGCTCATCAGATGCGACTCGCTTCTTCTCTTTTTCGACGGCTCGTTGTTTTTGTTTCTTCTTACGTTCGACTCGGGATAACTGTCGCAGTTTGGGTTTTGACGAGGAATTGGTAGTAGGGGGTGCACTGGAGGTTGGAACAATCTTTGGATTCACCCTGCTGGTGCCCGTAAAGATGACTTCGTTGGGCTTAGGCGAGGGCTCTGCCTCTACACACCCTTGGCACAACTTTTCTGAGGTTCGAGGTCTATTCGGGGTTTGGTCGTGATGGGTGGGGAATACATTGTCCTCCCCGGCTATTAGGATGCTTATGTAGAGCCTCCGATTGCTCCTTGATGAGAGGGCGTTGTGATCTACTCTCGGCGATTAAGCTATCGCGGCCGGACCTCTTTCATTTGCACAGGGTTAAACCAAGTACCCTCCAGTTCGTCGATTTTACGTTTGAGTTGTCCAATCTGTGCTTGCAGCCCCTTGATGGCCGCATTTTTATCGGCGCATGAAAAACAAGGCTTGAGCGAAGTATTGTAGTGAGTTCATGGTTGTTAACTATAAATAAAAGAAGACATATAATGAATGGTCATCTGTGATCCACCTTATTCGCAGGCGGACCGTGCATATCAATCAATCATTGAACGGCTTTAAAGCCTATTCGATACATTTTTGGGTTCAAGTAACTAGAATGGCGTCACTGCGCCGGCAAGAGAAATTCACCCCCAGACGATCTACTAGACTGTATTACCAATATCATGGCGCTATACTATTTAAGGTAAAGGGTCGCCCACAAAAATGATGTCACTGTACCCCATATTTATCTTGATTCTCTATAGGAAAATTAGGATGGATATAAATGAACCATTGGAATTTGTTTTTATTTTCGTTTGATGGTGGATTGGTATGCGTTAAGGTCATCGTGATTTAAAATAAATATATATAAAATAATAAAACAATTCACTCCTAATTTAGAAATTATTTATTTTTATCTATCAACGACTTAGCCCCAGTATTAATCACATTAGTAAAATATAAATCTAATAACTTCACACTCAATAATTTATTATACGTGGATCCGGCAAGAAACATGACATTCGTCGCATGAATGGGATTGTAGATAGTGTATGTTCAGATTTCAGATAAGATTGTTATGCCCTCAGTTATTAACAGGTGATCAGTTTACTGCCCCAATTGTTAGGTTCCGAGATAACACCAAAAATTTTTGTGTTCAAATTGCGTGATAAAATGAATAGGATAAAGTGACGAATTTCGCACGAAGACTTCGAGTAGAGAGCTATGTCAAAAAGTCCGCCAAGGAACCTATACTCACAATAGCGTGTGACAACCTCAATCACTGTGTAGACCGACTCAAGGTACTTCCTGCCCCCTTTTATTTCGATGATGCTTTCTCTCATTAATACCCCGTACCGACTTCATTTCTACAATAGTGTCCACCATCAATTTTGCGCACTTTCAGCGACGGACCCGGGGAGAAGCCTCCACATTTCGGCCCAAAATCAACTGCGTGACTGAATATGACCCCATACCCACCGGCTGAGCACCCGAAGGCTCCTCTCACCATGGTAAGTGGCATTTCAGCTCCACGTTACTCGGTAAATTCATTAAAAATAAATCGTATAAATTCTAACCAAAAATAATTATTAAAAATTTCATGACAAAATAAATTGTTAAATATATATCGAGTGAAAAGGAAAACAAATTCTGCATTAATGTTTAAAATGCTTTTAATTCGCATTACAAAAATTTTACAGTAGTATTATCTTTACTAAAATTTACACTGCATAAAACCAAATAATAAAATGAAAATTTACCAAATCTGTCAATCCAAAATCTTCTGAATGATAAAATATTCTAAGTCCCAAAATTCGGTTTGAAAAAACAAAACTAGGTAAATCGATGAGTGATTTGTGGGATGATTGTTTTTAATTGCTGTTCCTAATGAGATCCTAAAGCTGTCCTAGGTTGTGAATGGCTCTGAGTAATCTAAATAATCGTTTGGTTAACACTGAATTTTTATTTCAGTGTCTACCTTATACTAATTGTAAATGTGTGCGGGACCAATCAGAATTGAGGCGCCGTTTAATTATTTATTTTAATTTAATTTCTGTTTTTTGTTAATTTTCCTATTTTTTCTTTATTTTTCTTGTATTTTTTATTTATTTTCTTAAATTCCTTATTAACTATTTGATTTTTGTGTTATTTTTCATATTTTTCTAGTTTTTCCTATCTCAATTTTTTTGTTTTAATTTTCGTTGTTTAATTCATTATTTCATTTTTATTATGTTTCCTATTTTATTTTTAATTTTTTAAGTTGTTTATAATGTTTTATTATTTCCTACTGTTACTTTCTGGTTTTCTAAATTTTTATTTCAATTCAACCCAACAATTATATATCGAACGATGCATAATTTGTCCGATTTGACCAAGTATTTCTTTCATTAGTGTTGCACCATATTAATTATTAAAAATTAATTTTAATTAATTCAAATTTATTGTTATGAAGTTTGCCTAATAAACATGAAAAAGGAAATTGAATTTGGGAAATAATACGGACGATAATAATAATAATAATAATAATAATAATAATAATAATAATATTATCAACAATATCAATATTATCAACAATATCAATATTATCAACAATATCAATATTATCAACAATATCAATATTATCAATATTATCAACAATATCAATATTATCAACAATATCAATATTATCAACAATATCAATATTATCAACAATATCAATATTAATAATAATATTATTATTTTTTCCCGATCACAATACAATCGTTTTAAGATGCGTCTTAAAATTAAAAAATAAAATTTAATAACAAAATATAATTTTTTCAAATAAGACAACATTTATAAAAATCTTTAAATATTTATTATTAATATTACTATTTTTATTATTAATTAAAGGATTTACAGAGCGTAATCAAATGAAGCTGTGATATAAATATAAACATATCTTCACCATAACCATAGTATTACATCATCTTAGAAAAACGGATTGGACAAAAACATTCAATTATGATTTGTTTATCAATATTAAAAAAGTTATCCTAATGACACAATAAATGCCATAAACATTGAATTTATTTATATTTCATTTCCAATTTACTAATCCAGCATATCTTTAATCTTTTCCTCATACAGTGCAATTAACAGCATTATTCCAACTCCTGAAAGGAGACCAAGATTTTGGATCAAGAAATGTACAATTCTGCTTTCCCCCGGCCGCACTTCAGCGGAATTCAATTCTGGAAGCTGCAATTAGAATAATTAAAACCCCTTTTGTTGCATTTTTAATTAATAATGTAAATTATACCAAAAACAATCATTCCAGTTTTTACACTATTTCATCTATTTTTTGTTTAATATTTAGATTTTAACTACATTTTTTATTGATATGATTTTTCGTTTGTCTAATAATTAACACTTTGTTACTCGTCAAAGAGTACAAATTTACAATATTTACAATATTTACACGGCGCAACTACATATATTACATAATGCATTTAGTCGGATGGTCATTTCCGCCAAGTGTCACTTTATTTCTAAATATCGATACTGATATGATATAAAATACGCTAAATTATGTACTAAGAATTATGCGGCCATTTTCATATTGAATTGCATTGTTATTGTTATGATGTTGATAATATTAATAATAATAAGAAGAAGAAAAGAAATTAAGAGAAAGCAACTTGTTAATAAAGGAAATGAATATCGAGAATATCACCAAACTTCTTATTGTTATCCTCGAGAACACCTATTTTACCTTTGAGCAAAATATCTATAAACAAGTTAAAGGTCTGCCTATGGGTTCTAGCATATCAGGATTTTTTTTCATTTTGAAGGAATATTATATCCCTTAAAGGTAAAGTTTTCTAAATATTTATTCCTAAATTCTTTCATCTAATATATTTTAAATTAAGCAAGAAATTATTTATCAACAATCCAAAGATTTCTTCCGATAATAATAATCTTTACCGAATCATAGTCAATTTTTTAATAAATACAATGTCAATTGAAAAGAAATCACAGGTGAAAATTGAAAGAAGTTCTTATAATAATAATAATAAATATAATAATCTAAAAATTTTAATAAATATAAAGCATTACCATATCGACTAATGCTATGTAAACAAATGTTCCCGCTGTAATTGCAAATATCCAATAGCTGGCACTTTCTACACTTTGAAGAGCTATTCCTATGACCATTCCAAGAAAGCAAAGTATCGAACTGACAATATTATAGAAAAGTGCTTGTTTCACTTTCATGCCGGTTTTCAGTAGCACTGCAAAATCACCTTGCAAAAAATAATATTCATTTAAAAATCTTATAAAATTACGTTATTTAATTTTTATTACTATAGGTCTATCAGTATTATCACGATTTTTTTTCAATATTTTATTTATTAATATTCTTTTATTCATTAATTATTCATTTAAAACAAAAAATTCTGCCAGTTAATTATTATGAATATACAAACAAAATTACTATGTTGAATAATTAAAATCAGGGGTTCTTAACCTTTTTCAAAACCACATACTTAAGAATTTTATAAAGTGATTTCGCACCGCTAAATTTGTCGGGGCATCCCAAGTTTAAATTAGGCACTATATCAAAAATATTATATATAAAAAATATTTTATAATAGCAATTATTTACACACAAATTCAAGATTCAAAACATCTGTGTCGAAAATGGAATTTGACAAATGAAGGGATTTGTGCTGCAGTTGGCGTAGAAGTAGAACTGGTTGCATTCGCAGTATGTCGACAACTACCACAACGTTCAAAAATGATTTCGAAATAGTGCGGCACAACTAAATGTCACAATACCTACTTCAATTTCTTTGTTTCGCCCGTACCCCCAGAAATCTTATCTCGCACCATTAGTAGTGAATGGACTCCTGGTTAAGAGACCTCTTATTTATATATTTCTGTGACATTGCATATTTAAGTAATATATTTTATTGGCGCCGTAACAAAAGCGCGCAAGACAAAAGCGCACAGACTGTAAATTAAAATTTCCAAAACTAAAACTTCTTAATCTCAGTGACGCGGGAAACTCCGAATATGCACCCTGAGCAACAGCCATACACAGGCATCAATAGTTGACTATCGAGAAAGGTTTGTTGAGATGGCCAATTGGTTGATCGTTCGCCGCCAAGACTGACGTGTCATAAAACTAACGCAATGAGAAAGAGGACACAGGTACTATTTATTAATAATACTTCTGTCTTTCCGTGTGGTCTCCGCCGAACCAGTACACAAAAGACACAGACATGAGTGGAACATATGAGGAAGGGATATACTATGGCGAGAGGGCATATTGAGATTACAACAATATTTTTTTTGACTCATTACAACAGTTTTATCTTGATAAAAATTTTGTGATTATAGTTTTGGTGCGCGCTTTTGTCGGGTCACCATTTTATTAATATATTTTGTTATTTTTTTATAATTACTATAAAATTTTTTTTAAAATTTTTTTATTTATATATAACTATAAAACACACAAAAATTGGCTGATAACTTATCAATATTTTTCAATTTATTGAAACGCAAAATCTTTAAATATCGTGTTATGACAAAACAACTCAAATCATTTTAACTTCTCAAATATAATTCCCAAATGACTGTTAAATGCTTCGGTTGTGTGTAAATTATATTTGGTTTTATATTTTCTAGTATGTAAGATGATTATGTGTGACTTTCTTGTGTGTTTCAAGATACCGGTCAAATTGACCGGTTCGGCCTTCCATGGGGATGGCCTCATTATCTCAGTCGTGACAAATGCTATAATTGAAGCTTTGATATGCACAACAAGTTCACTAAAAATGAATAATTGTCACAAAATATGAGACGTTAATTCCTTTTCGTTTTCTCACAAAATAAAAATGAAATTGCTTAACGGTCAAAATGACCGCTCTGGCCGTCCTAGTGTTAAATACTTTAAATTTGAGCCAAACGTTATCTACAATAAATAAGCTTCTCAAAGTAATTCACAAAGGTTATACGTCTATAATGTCAAATACTAGAGGACAAAAAGCAAAATTAAGTACCAGAGGAAATATATAAAAATTCAGTAGTTATCAAAAGTGAATACTTTTAATGCAGGTTTCTATACAATACTCCGTTTTGTTTTCTCTAGACAAGGGTCTTGGTGTAAAAAGTTGCGGCCACTATACTAGAGGATCTAATTTAAAAATATTACCTAAAGTTTTTGAAATTTATTTGCCATTAACTGCAAAACATTCCATTTGAAAAAAATATGAAAAAATATTTTACACATTATGTAACATATGACATTCAAATAATCATTTTAGCCCAATAAAATCTACCGAAGACTCACCCAATTCATGTGGCAGCTCATGACAAAAAACAGCTACAGCTGTACTTATCCCACCGGAAATTTGGACCCCAAAAGCAGCTCCTGAAATTTCACTAAATCAATCTAAAAAAATAAAAGTGCAACCTATTGCCAGACCATCACTAAAATTATGGAGACCATCTCCAAGAATAACCATCCATGCTACAGCTGCTATTGATCCTGGTACCTAAAATTCCTATTATTATACATTTCCATATAAATTGTATATAAACTTCATGAGAATGTCCATGTCCATGACCTGCTTTCTTATCATCTACCTTGTCTTCTTTCTCAACAAGAGGAGTATCTGCTGATAATTTATTTTCATCATCTTTTGCGACTATTGTAACATGAAGGCCACTATTTACGGTTAAATTTGTTTCCTCTTCTTTCAATGAAGATGTGTAACCAGGAGACGGAACCATTAGTTTTATTTCACCACTTGCATTTTCTTCTTGTTCGTCTTCAATTTGAATTGAAGGTGCAACCCCACCTGGTACTGCTAGGAATCCACCTAGATCACCAGTTTGAGATCTCCTTGTTATATGTTGATCATCATCAGTTTCTAGCTCAGAAAACCTGATAAGGTTGTCAATTGATTTCATAGCTGGTGATTAATACCAATAAATGTATAATTTCCTCTATTGAAAATACCTCGACTACTCAACCCAATAGTAATGATGCCATCTTCTTCATCGTCTGTTGGTGGAGCTTTTGACAACCGTCTAAACATTGCAGAATCTCTTGAATTTGGCAAATGAGATCCTCTACGGTTAGAAGAATTAGTCATATTCATTTGCATTGTACTCAATCTCCTCAGTTCTGATCGTCGTGGGTCTTTTAATTGACGTTGCCTTTCTTCCTAAAAAATTATAAATGAACTATTTTAATCATTAAAAGTGACAGATAACTTCATTATAACTAAATCAGTATTACATCACTTTATATCATATAAAAAGTTGGCACGTCAGAACATCATAAACAAAATAACTCCCTTCAAATTTAAATAAAGAAATAATTTTGTTTAATAATATAATCGCTATTTCAGTGTTTCCCAAACTTTTGGTAATGCGTACCACCTTGATCATTTTCATTATATAATGTACCCCTTTGCTTTAAAATTTTTTATAATGATTAAATTTTTTTATAAATATTTTTTTAAAATTTACGACCTTTAAATTAATAGCATAATGAAAAATTAAATACTTTTATAACTGAGATATTGTAAAATAAAAAATACTATACTTAATTTGTTGATTCGAAAATATAAACAATAAATAAAAAGCAAGATTATATTTATATTTTTCTGTATTAATAAAATTTTAATAAGACATTTTAATCTAATTAAATTTTTTTTATTTATCTTTAAATATTTAGATAATAGAAGATTGAAAAGACCTGCGTACCCCCAAAAAATCCATCGCGTGCCCCGGTTTGGGAAACACTGCGCTATTTGAACATTACTTATACCAGTGGTTCTTAAAGTGGTGATTCGCGAGACCTAGGATAAACAATTACCGGTCCCCATCATCAAAAAGTTTAAGAACCACTGACTTATACGATATATCTCAACAAGTTAACTGTCATTATCAGGTAGAAAAGGATCATCATTTAAAATTTGCAGCTCATATGAACCGGAGTGAAGTTTAAATTTTGTAAATTTCAGCAATTAAAACTCAAAATAGAACGATTATTTACAATTTATTAAAAATGAAAATCAGTAATTTAGCATTTATCTCATTCATTATAAATCTCGAATATAAAATGTATTTCAATGGCAAGTATTCCCATTGGATAACCTGATTTGACTACTCACAATCAGTTGGAAGTGCGGAAAGAATGAAAATAAAACAACAGTCAAAATCTATAAGAAAAATCGAAATTTTATTTTGAATTGTGTTCATAAAGAAAAAACAAAATCAAATAATTTTTTTAGCATGAAATTATTGTCTAAGTTATAATTTTCAAATTTGAAACCGTTTCGGCGTTTCCTTAGGTTGCTTTCAAATGAAAAAGAAAAGTGGTTTAGTATTTCAAATTTCATAAAAATAACAAATGTCAAAAGATATAAAAAAAGAAAAAAGAGGATTGAATTACAATAAATAAAAACAAAATTATATTAAAATTTCAATGTTGCCAGATTCACTTTCAAAAACCATAAAATTTAGCTTATAGTTTTATTGAAATATCAAAAATTGTTCTGATTTTTATGATAATATTGTTTTCCATTTATTTTAGTGGTGTAGCTAGGGTGTTATGCATCCGGGGACAAGATTCCTATTTTATGCTCCTCCATTATTTTATCAAATTAAGTAAAAGTAACCCGATGTACCATTAAGGCTATAAAAGAAAAGAAGAAACAAGTCAAACAATAAGTATTAGTAATATTATATTTATTATATACGATGTTGAGTCCACAGGCCCGCCGAAAGGGGTGGGGAGGGCAGGAGATGCAAATGCCCAGGACCCTTGTTCGATTTGTTATGTATTTAAATATAATATTACTTGACTTAACTACAATAAGTTTAAAGTTCAATCATCTGAATTACATGAGAATATATTGAACGAACATCAACAAGTAGTTAGATCAACATCGGTATCAATATTCAAAAATAAACTAAATAAAGTTTGGAGATTTTTAAATGCCGGAATTAAAAATTAAATTACTAACCATGATTAATGAAACTGAAACTTTGCGTATTATTTGTGTACTATAGAACACACCCACGAGCCACAGGCCACTACGTCAAATAAAACATAATCTGCTATTTTATGTGTTGTGAGATTAACAATTTTTTAGGGGCCCATGAAATGCTCTGCCTAGGGGCCCGGATTTGCTGTCGGAGAACCTGGGTGTACATACCTACGGATTGCAGAATTTTCATAACAAGTTTATTTTCCCGGATTAGGTTATGACAAACTAATCAATAATTTAATCAAACTTACTAAATCTAAATCCATCACGTCAAACGAAGTTACTGAAGTAATTGCTAAAGTCAAACAAGTGTCAGAAATAGGATAAATTAGCAAAACTGAAGTTGCTGAACAAATCTTATAAATCAGAAGAAAAAATGAATTATTAGATTATAAAAATTATATAAAATTTAGAGTTTATTTAAAAAATTATTTAAGCCAATAAATGAACTTTATCATTAATAAATACAATGCCCATCGAAAAGAAATCAGTGGTGAAATTTGAAAAAAGTTCTTATAATATATAAATATTTTAGAGGCACAATTAATTAAAAATTAGAAAAAAATTAATTTAGTAAAATCAAAGAAAGCTTTTATTTTTTTAATCACTTTTGACCGTTTTCTTTTTCATGTTGATATTTCATGTATTTTCATTATGACAATCGGTCAAACATTAATTCCGCACTGAATTTATCAAGTGAATTTCTTACTTCTTCAGCTCGTTTCTCAGCCCTGAATTCCGAAATCATTGATAGACACTTTTCAGCCATAAAAAAGAAATAAACACCACCCAGAGCTACCAGACCTTTCAATACAGCAGTGTATTCTTCTGTTTCTTTTTGTTCTTCTGGAATTTCAACTTGTCCCAGAATCGCCTGAAAATCATTAAAAAGTATCTCATTTATGATTTTCAATTATAAATTTACATGTGGAATCAAATGCAGAAAGGCATCTCCTGTTAATGAACCAACTGCTAAGGCGACCAAATACTGAATAATTTTGTTATAAAACACTTTCTGTACCAATGGCACAACGGCTACGCCTAATAAGCCAACGGCGCTTATGATAAACACAGATATAGTAGACGCAATCCAAACTAATATGACATTGATATTATTATTATTATTATTATTATTATTATTATTATTATTATTATTATTATTATTATTATTATTATTATTATTATTATTATTATTATTATTATTAGTACTATTATTATCATTATTAAATTTTAAAAGTAAATATTATCATTAATTATGAATAATGAAAGGCAAGTAAAACTAGCGAATTTGGATTTGAAACTTATCAAATATCCGATTTTGACCGCTAATCTTGTGATTAACCTCGAATATCCGACATTTGACGGATTATCCGCAAGAGCCAAATACATTTGGTAAATATATTAATATATGAAATGGCGACAACATAATTATTAACCCTTAGAAGTCACCGCAGGGGGTCGGCAGTAGCCAAGAGCATAAACAACTGTAAATGTTGCATATCTTATTTATGTCATAAGGATTTGATTTTGATACAATTCACTATTAAATGAGAATAATATTACTTGGATAAAGGCAATGCCGAAAATTGATGGTACATGTAAAACGTTTATCTGCTGTCGAAAATTACATGATTATAAATAAAGGATTAAATGAAAACTAATCAAAGGGAAATAAGAAAAAGTATATTTAATTTAGACAAAAGACACATTAAAAATATTTCAATGTCATGATGAGTAAAGAACAAATCACTACTTAGAATAACAAAAATGTTTCAAGGGTTCTTAGAAATACAATACAAAAGAATTATATTTACTTTCTGACATTTATCACAACTCTTGGATTGTATATTGTAAATTTAAATCAATTGAAGTTGAATATTTTTTGAGTAGTGACTTGTGACACTTGGCCTTTAGTTGTAATAATACCCATAACATTGATCATATATGTTAGATTTATTGTAGTTGTTCGGTGATTATTACGCTGCCAATCACTGATCTGACTCCAAGCGTGTTATTTAGTAATGACAATGACAAATCCCAACAAAGTAAAACTTTATTGGTAATCACAATTGATTACAACGAATTCAACGAGACAAATTTTCAACACACTTCAAATGTTTCAAATGCTTATTACAACCCTGCACAACAATGACAAAACTTTAAGAACACAACCACTTGACTACTACTGGTAACGGACGATTCTTAAAATGAATCTGGTTTCCTTTAACTTGATTTGAGTTTCTCAACCACTTCTGATTTACTAATTCAATACGTAAGTTTCTATTTTCTGTTTCTCAACAATTTTTTTTACTCTCCTTATAAATTTAAATTTTTCACAAATTTCTTTCTAACAAATTTTCTCTCTTTTCGTCGCTTTAATATATAAAGTAATACATATTATAACATGTTGGTATAAACAGTTGAGGGTTGAATTCTACGTACAGCAATATCCATTGGATTAGTTACTGTTGTAAATTGCAACATTTTGTAGAATGTTTTGACCAAATTATGACATTCTTTAATGAAAGAATTTATAATTTAATCAACCTTGAGTTGAAATAAATCTCAGCAATTATCTCCTTAATACGGAAATGTTTTGGTTTTCAAATAACTAAATGTTTAAAATTCAGTATAATATATTATTCGATATAATTTCTAATGTCAGAATTGCTTCGAGCATATTTGGCCTTTATCAATACAATGTAAGAAATTGATCACATGTGGAATAAAAATCAACACCTTTGCAATCAAATCTTGGAATCTGACCATTGACATTGAATATCTCAATTCTATCGTTTTTATTATTTGTACTATATTTATTTAATTAATTAATTACTCATATTTACTAATATTATGTTAAATGAACAAAATCACGGCTAAAATACAAATTTTATTAAGGTTGTTAATAAAACTTTCATGTATCCCCCTCTTTTTTTGGAATCATCTCTAACGGGTTTCCATTCTTAATAATAATAATATAAATTTTTATGGTCTTTTTCATAAGTGATGTAAAAGGAAAATTCATAAGAAATTTGTTGATTTGAGACCAGAAATAGAAAATAATAATAATAAAGAAAGAGAACATGACAAAGTTGATAATATTTCTAGATACATTTAAAATAAAGAATATAATTTCAGCTATAAAATTATGTATAAATAAATGTGAAAATTTATTTTAAATAATAAAGTATTTAAAACCAAATATACGCCACAAGCGTAATGAGAGAACCGATGAAGCTTGGGTCCCCTAATGACCACGTTATTACCAACTTATTATTGGTGCACTACCAGCACCAGTTCAGCAACAGAAATCATATTGTCAAAAAAATGAAAAATCAAACCCGTTAAATATATAAATAAATTTCATTATATTTGGAATTGCAAATATTCTTTTTGTACAGAAAATTATTATTGTTGGCACGCCGCCCAAAAATGTTTCCCAGGATTGGAAGAGGTCAATTTTTGTCTCCCTCAACCCGAATTTCCTAAATATGTATATGTGTGTGTTTTCATGTAATTAATCTTGTTCCCTATGTCATCCATTATTCCCCGGCAATTATAAAATTTATTAATTAATTTATGATAGGATTTGTCTACATATCAAATAATGAATGAAAAATTTTGATGGATCATTACTTTTAATTGTTCATTTTCAAGTTATGGAATCTTTTCCGCTATTTTTATAATTTGGTTTCAAAGCTTACAAATTGACCGTAATTCACAGTATCATGGGGCCAATAATAATAATAATAATAATAATAATAATAATAATAATAATAATAATAATAATAATAATAATAATAATAATAATAATAATAATAATAACAATAACAATAATAATAATAATAATTAAAAATCGCCAACTAAGTATATTTTATAATATTGCCTTATATTTTTACCGTTCAACAGTCTTCATCAGGCTTGGAATCGTATTAATAACAACTAAATAAAAATAAGAATATTAAACAAATTACCAAACTAAAAAATATTTTAATAAAATTTTTGTTTTTATGAAAAAAATATTATTTTTTTAAAAAAACCCACAAAATTGTTATCTTTCTCATACAAGTGGTTTTTAAAATTAATTTACAAAAATTGAAGTTTACTTTAATTTAAAATTTAAAAGTTGTTTTCATACAAACAAATTTAACAAACATTAACATCATCCTAAATAATAAATATATAAAACGTTAAATTATTTATATCAATTCAAAATCCCTGTAGACTGGGCACTTTGAATATTAATTATAGACTTTAAAGATTGTTTTAGTGTTTGTGAATCGTGAGCATGTGAGGCCTTTCTTAGATTATATGAATGATTTGCATATGAATATTAAATTTATATCTGAAGAAGAAAAAATGTCTACGATACCGTAAAATATTTTTTAGTTTGATTACAATGTTATATTATATTCTTAGTTACGATTTTCAATTATTAAAATTTTGCCTTCTTTCTTTGATTAATAATAATAATAATAATAATAATAATAATAATAATAATAATAATAATAATAATAATAATAATAATAATAATAATAATAATAATAATAATAATAATAATAATAATAAAATAATAATAATAATAAAATAATAATAATAATAAACCTTTTAAGCTTCTTAGCTGATCGTCCTTATTTGTTTGATTTTTGACCTTTAATAAAGATATAAATTAGTAAATTCGTCACATATTTAAATGTAAATTTACTTAGAAGTATAAACATTAGACAAACCATTTGATGTTTTACATACATCTGAAGAAGCGAACAACAAAACTTCCTCACGGGTAATAATAATAATAATAATAATAATAATAATAATAATAATAATAATAATAAATCATTTATAACCAAAATTTTTCTGCTATTAGTAACATAGAAAGGAAAAGAAAATAAGACCTGGATAGCGAATGGACCTATAAAGATAAAAAGAGTTCAAATTGTAATAATCATACATCAAATCATCATTTGCTAATTCTTCCAGACTTGGCAGCTGAGATGTGTGAAATCTGGATTCGGATCAACAAAGTTGACAGACACGGTGGTAATTGTCAATGAGGAATTATCGATTTTCGTTTCCAATCATTGATCAGTAGAGAAAAATATTTAAATTATTCTCTGAAAATTTTAATACAACAAAATTTTTCGTCAAAAATTTAAAGGAAAAATTTTTCAATTTTGTGACAAACGTTTTCTACTGTCATTTTATGTCATTATATCATTCAAACAAAATTAAAAATAAATTAAGTTTTAATTATTTTATTTGAATTTAATTATCGAAATTAAATTGACTCACTTCACTTCTAGCAGATCTCGGCACTCGTAGAAGAAGATTTTCCTGGGAGGTCTTTGTTGAATAGATAATAAAAACGACTGCCAAAATAATTAAGGCAGAACCACTGCGAATCGCTCTGTAGGATTTTATCATGTCTATTAATTTGATTCCAACTAAATCAACACATAAATATAAATGACTTTTCCACTTATTGATCATTACTATTACTATTACTATTATTATTATTATTATTATTATTATTATTATTATTATTATTATTATTATTATTATTATTATTATTATTATTATTATTATTATTATTATTAGTAATAATAATAATAATTCAACTGTGCAAGTCATCCGCCTTACACGCAGCAGCACGCATATTCGACTGACTGAGATAGTCAAAATAAATTTTATTTAATAACATTTATACTAGTATTAAATCTTAATAATTTTAAAATTTATTAAAAATTTTATAAAATTATAAAAATTTATTAAATTTAAAAGAATTTTTTATTTAACACATTACAATTTAATAGACTTGATTTAATATCAACAATACCGATAATAAATTCTAATAATTATTTAAATTAATTTAAAATAATATAAAAATATAAATTGATTAAATTAAAAATATTATTTTTAACACTTGGCATTTATTAAATTTAAATTAAATAATTTTAAATAATTTTATACTACTTACTTTTGTAAATATATTCTAATAAAATCCTAATCAGAACTCCTCTAAAAGGATTAAAATTTTTTAAATGTAAAATGGATTCCAAGTTGAAAATTTTTGGTAGATAAATTGGGAGCTATAATATTAAAATATCATTAACAAATGAATTTTTATTTTTATTTATATTCAGGTTTTATAATTAATACATTTTACGCACGTAAGACAAGCAATTTCCCAGGGCCCAAATTCTAGAAGCCTCGAAAAATATTATTATTATTATTATTATTATTATTATTATTATTAGTATTATTATTATTATTATTATTATTATTATTATTATTATTATTATTATTATTATTAATATTATTATTATTATTATTAACACAAGTATTTATGTCAAATAAGACATACAATTATTAATGTTGACTTAATAATTGAACCCGAAAAGTTACGGAAGAATGATTTAATTCAATATGATTTCGAAAGAGGAATAACAATAGAAAAGTCTGCGTTTGTTCAGTTTGCAGATCAGATGAGAGCTATTCGTAATTGCGCCTCCACATAATTCCATTTGGTATCTAAGCTTTGGGAATATCCATAATATTGTCAAAGAATTAAAAAATGTATTAATCGATAATTTTAATAATAAAATGCACTCGTCAGAAAATATTAAATGTGAAATATTAAAACAAAAATAAATCTAAAATAACCAATCCTAGATGGGTTATTATAAAAATCCGAGAAAATCAAATATTTTTGACAATTAAATATTTATTATTTTTTTTAATAATGCTTACTTTGATTTATTGGGGAAATGAGAATATTTTAACTCGGAGAAAAATGTGCCAGTCAAGAGAAAATGATGAACAAAGTGTAAAGTTATTATATTCACTATTTATATGTCGATAACAACCGATAAGACAGGATCTAGAATGATTTTCAATTCAATAAAACAACAGAGTGTGCAAAGAAATATATCGTCGTAATTGTTGACGAAACGTTTGAAAATTTACATGAACACAATTCCTCATATCCGGCGATTAATTGGGAAAGTCATCACTAGATTTCACAGATATTCCAAAATTAAATTGACAAACAAATTTTCCACTAACAAAATCAATCGATTGTGAAAATTGTGCTCATGAATTTGGCAGGGGGCTATCAGTGAAATTGTTCTTGCCCCAAATGTTACTGACAATGTTTTCACATGAACTTTTACAGATTAGTTATATTAATTATTATTATTATTATTATTATTATTATTATTATTATTATTATTATTATTATTATTATTATTGTGGTTGGATTCAATCATTGTTAAGAACGCTATACCAAATGATTCGAGGGAATATATAGTAAATAATTTGTCTTTACTACATGAAAGCAACCAATTAGATTTTTGTGATATAATCAGCTCCGTAACTTTGGCTACATGAGGCAAGTAGTCACGTCTATGTACTATACCATTGAAATCATCTTTTAATTTAAACTCCATGATAGTTACGTTATCGCACCCGATGAAAACATGTTTACTGACATTGCAATATTGCAAAAATGTATTTAGTAGTTCACTACTGATCATAAAAAGTAACAATTAATTATCAAGCTTCCAATTTATTCAGATATCCCAATAAAATTATTTGTTCATTATTTCTTGGATCCATAATTGGTTTGTGTAGTGGTTGGATAACAAATCTATTGTTAGGATTTATTACATATGTCGCGAATTATAATGGATGAAGATTTTGGTCTATGAGAGCCCACATTAAAACTATTAGGAGCCGAATACAGTTAATCTTGATAATAATAACATGGCATCGAATTTGCTTTACTCGTTTGATATTGATTAATAGAGCATGATTGATAAGCAGAAGTATTAGCTGATTGCATGAATTTTGATTGACTCTTGGAATGAGATAGAGTAGACTGCGATGTTCCAGCTAATGTGCAATTATAGGTGATATTTGATTGGCCATAATTGTGTTCTGATTGATTCTTATTCGCTAATGATCGCCCATTTATATATAATATAATATTTATATAGATTTTGTTTAGGCCGTGTAACGGCTCACCACAATTATTATTATTATTATTATTATTATTATTATTATTATTATTATTCACTTGAAAATGGCAGTGCCGAAAATTCGTGAGTATAAAAAAACATCGATAAATATATCGATTATATAATCGATTATATATTACTGATTTATAGTCTTCAAACTCTCTTTTTAATAAATTCAATGGAAAAAATAATCAGTAGTGAAATTGGAAGAAAAGAAAGTTCTTATATTATTATTATTATTTTTTTTATTATTTTTTATTATTATTATTATTATAATTATTAATATTATGATTTTTTTACTTTGGTAAAATATGTGAAAATCTTGTGCTCCTATTTGGTTTCTAGTGGAATTGTATTCACAAGGGGTGTTATAGACAAGAAACCGGCTTCTTTCTTAAAGGGATAAATGGTGAGAACTTTTCCGTTTTCTACCTTTTTCATTTATGATCAGAGAATATTTTTGGTTTATTGTTTACAAATAGCTTGAAGTGAATTTATAACAAATATTCTCTATATAAATTTATTGAAAAGACGGAATAAATTGATGAAAAGTTAAGCCATTCAGAAACCCGTTAGAGTGATATTGAAACTTCTACATAAAAAAACAAAATTGATTCAAGTTCAATTATTCTAAGATAAAAAATAATGATTATTTTCTCTTAATTTTTATGACGAAAATTTATTTTAATTATTTTAATTAATTTAAGAACTTTTTTCAAATTTCATCACTGATTTCTTTTCAATTGACATTGTATTTATTAAAAAATTTGACTATGAATCAGTAAATATATCGATATTTTTGATATTCACAAATTTTCAGAAATTCACTGGAAGAAGGCAGTGCTGTAAATTTGTAAATACCAAAAAACATTGATATATTTATTGATTCATAGTCAAGCTTTTTAATAAGTATTTTAATTAATATTATTATTTTAAAATTTTGTCTAAATAAAAATGAATTTTTCGCTTCTTCAAAAAAATCCCTGTTCCAGTCCTGATTACCATAATACTACATAAAGTATCGGTTATTAATAATTATTACTGGCATTTGCAATTTCAATATTCCATCATTTCAAAATAAGAAATATACGGAGCCCTATATCCGATAAATAACGGAGAGATAACAAGTTTAAACAAGTTTACATCAATTGTATACATAATATAATTATCAGTTGCATATAAATATATTTCTAATTTTATCTCTAAGTATTCATAAAATTCATTTATATCTATACATCAGCTTTCTCAGGAGGTTTCATAATTGGTCTGCATGTTGATGATGTGAGAATTAATCCTTCCCAAGCATATCTAGCACATGTTTATATTTTTCTTAGTTCGGAACTTTATATAGTGAAATGTCTCACAGCCACCATCTGTCGCCATCGCTGGGAATATAATTTCTATTCTTTCATTTTGTTTTTGTCTTATACCAATCACCGCTGGTAAAATGCTGATATATATATATATATATATATGTATATATATATATATATATATATATATATATATATATATATATATATATATATATATATATATATATATATATATATATATATATATATATATATATATATATATATATATATATATATATATATATATATATATATGTATATACATGGGCGTCCGCAGGAATCTTTCCAAGGGGGGACAAAAATATTTTTTTTACCAAGTAGACAATTTTTCTAGGCGAAAAGAGGGTTGAAAAAAATGCATATGTATAATAAATATTTAGTGCATTATACAAAATAGTTTTCGTTTATTTACAAAATAGAACACTTTTTAAAACCAGAACGTTTGAAAGTTTTTATACAGATAAGATGATTTGAAATTATTGATTTCCAGATATAATTAATGATTATAAAAAAACAGGAAGTCTCTTTAAATTAAAATTTTGTATTAATTTTTTTGTCTTGGCTTTTCCAAACATTTTTTGAGCGCATCTATTAAAATGTGTTTAAATTAAAATTCAGGGGGGGCAGGTGGGGGCAATCCCCATAATTAGTAACCTAATTATCTTTACTTTTGCAATACGAATTTTTATTATTTCCTAACTTAATGAGGCCCTCCTTTATTATTCGATTCCATAAGGGCAAATATTAATAAAAAATTGTTAATTTCATAAGTGTCGCAGTTCAATCTCTAAACCAATCAAATCCTGCCTTGGAACATCTCAGAAACTGACGATTCGCAGTCGACAATTAATATAATATTTTTTAATATAGAATATGTTTTAATAGGAAATATCGTGATCCAAATCTCATGTTGTGAACGACTTACTCTCAACTGCTATATAATTAGTTCAATTTATTATAAAGTATTTGAGAGCAGGGAAAATAGGGAGAGTGCTAGATATTCTTGGGAAGGATAAATTCTCGCATCATCAACATGCAGACCAATTACGAGACCTCCCGAGAAAGCTGACGTATAGATATAAATAAATTTTATGAATAATAATAATAATAATAATAATAATAATAATAATAATAATAATAATAATAATAATAATAATAATAATAATAATAATGTTGGGTATATTGTAGTTGGTCAGTGGTTATTAAACTGCCAATTACCTAGCGTGTTATTTAGTAATGACAATGACAAATCCCAACAAAGTAAAACTTTATTGGTAATCACAATTGATTACAACGAATTCAACGAGACAAATTTTCAACACACTTCAAATGTTTCAAATGCTTATTACAACCCTGCACAACAATGACAATACTCTAAGAACACCACCACTTGATTACTGTCGGTAACGGGCGATTCGCAAAATGAATCTGGTTGCCTTTAACTTGATTTGAGTTTCTCAACCACTTCTGATTTAGTAATTCAATAATTTAATTTCTAACAACTATTTTCTGTTTCTCAAGAATTTATTTTACTCTCCCCTTATAAATTTAAATCTCTCACAAATTTCTTTCAAACAAACTTTCTCTCTTTTCGTCGCAAGTTTATCTCGTAGGTAATTTTCCCTCGTTCCAAATTTTTCTCCCTTTCTGTTAATTTGTGTTCAGTTTTTATACCTTTCCATCTGATGTCACTTATTGAAAATTAATTCTTTTTCCCACCTGTTCCATTATCCTTCCGTAATCTCTAGCAGCTGTCGAGATATCAATTTATTGACCATCCCATCTCTAGAATTTCCCAATCATTTTCCTCTTTACCCAGAGTAAGCCATCGAGATAACAAGATAATTGAAATTTTGTTTTACTTTCTGTTATGCTTCTTTTGTACTTGTACTTGTTAATTAAGAATGTCCTTCTTTTATTTAATTGTCTGTTTTTATTGATTTTCTTCTTTTCCCTTCTCATTTTTCAATATCTCTCTTCCATTCCTATTTCACCTCATTCATTTATCATCATCCCCTCCCTCTCAATCATTTTACGCCTTTAATGATTATTTTTATTTTATAATTTAGGTATCCTCAATAGAGCCGTAGCTAGAGGGTGGCGAATGGGGCGACCGAGTCGAAGGGCGCCAAAACTGTGAAATGATCATTTAAATTTTTTTTGCCTTTCTTTTTTTCATATAAAGAATTTAAGTTAATTAATGTATTGTACAAGGAATAAATTCCATATGGGATTCTTATCTTTTTGTTTTATAAATTAACTAAATTTAAAACACAAACTTATATATTTCGAAGGTTTACTCTGTAGGAAATAGTTGATGATGTGAAAATATCATAAATATCACTGGCCCGACGTGCGACGTGTAGACGTGAGCACAGAGATAAATTACTTGGCGCAATAAATTAAGCCTAATTACGCCATATTCCAAGAAGTTCAGATAGTAGAATGCTTTTTCTATCTCGGAAAATGTTTTTGGTGCTGTGTTCAAGATCTTCATTTGGCAGAATCTTATTGTGATGATGCTAATCTGCACATGTATGTTAAAGGCTGCTGGCTCCCAACTTCATTCTAGTGGGTGACGTGCAGGCAGCTTTTGATGACTTGGTCGATAACTGTTTTCTAAAACTGACCATTATCACAGATTATTGGGACGACACTTATTTCAGTGGAGGCTTGACATCAAAAATTTAATCAAAAATTCGACTATCAACATCCATCTGTGTACAAACTGGTGGATCATATCCGTGTGAAGCAGAATATCGGGAAGTTGTTCATCCAACGTTAACAACCCGGTTCCAAAGATCCAAAGACGCCCAAGTCAAATAGGTTCAACTTAATCAACGCCTACAAGCTTTACTGGGAGTAAATTATATACGTAGTGTTGCAAATAGCGCCTCAGTGTGTTGACTTTTTAAAAATGTACGTTGCTTTTCGTTGACAACTTCTTAATAAGATTGAATGAATTAATTTGGTCGTAGTATTTTCCTCATCTACGTTTATCTTTTGAGCCCTCTCAAAGTTAAAAACCAATTAATATATATTTTTTATAAAATATATTAGTAGATGGATTGGGCACCGCTGGCACAAGGCACCGCTAGCACAGTACCCACCCCCCCCCCCCGGTCGTCTATTTTTCAAAAATATGCTAAGTCTAAAAGTACATTTTTTTTTTAAACACAAAGACATATGACTCATCAAGGTCATTGAAACAAAGACCATGACTCATAGTATGACTCATCAAATTTCTCAAGGTCATTGAAACAAAGACCATGACTCATCGTATGACTCATCAAGGTCATTTTCAAGGTCGTATGAGTCATATTATGACTCATCAAGGTCAAAAAAAATTTTTTCAAGGTCATTTAAACAAAGACCATGACTCATCAAGGTCATTTTCAAGGTCGTATGACTCATACTATGACTCATCAAAATTTTCAAGGTCATTTAAACAAAGACCATGACTCATAATATGACTCATCAAGGTCATTTTCAAGGTCATATGACTCATACTATGAGTCATCAAGGTCATTTTCAAGGTCATATGACTCATACTATGACTCATATGACCTTGAAAAAATTTTTTCAAGGTCATCTGACTCATACTATGACTCATCAAGGTCATTTCAAGGTCATATGACTCATAGTATGACTCATCGAAATTTTTTCAAGGTCATATGACTCATACCATGACTCATCAAAAATTTCAAGGTCATTTTCAAGGTCATCTGAGTCATCCTATGACTCATCAAGGTCATTTTCAAGGTCGCATGACTCATCCAAGGTCATTCCCAAGGTCATATGACTCATCGCGATGACTCATCAAGGTCATATTATTATTTTTAAAAAATATTATTATTTTTATTATTATTTTTAAAAATATTATTATTTTATTTTTAATTTTTTCAAAGTTCCCGCCAACGAAAATTAATAATCGATAGCTCATTTTAAAGCTCAATCCAAGACCTTTCGAATGAGCTATATATTATTATTATTATTATTATTATTATTATTATTATTATTATTATTATTATTATTATTATTATTATTATTATTATTATTATATTATTATTATTATTATTAATCTATATACTCCGAGTCTATATACTCCTAGTCTATCCGACAAAATATTTTGTCCCCCTATGGGTAATGCTCACAAGGGTACTGGTCACGCTCAACAAATCAACAAATCAACAAACATACATTTATTTAAACAATAAAATAATGTAAAATTAACAAAGGTAAACTAAATATTGATGTACTATTCGCAGCAATATTGTTTGAAATTGGTAACGTAGAATTGATTTTCAGAGATTCTATTGATCCTTTGATTGTTTGAATTTCTCTTAATAATAATTCAATCTTTTTTAACAAATAATCGTGCTTCTTATCAATTATTTTCATATTCATTTTATTTTCAACAATAGAGTTATTGAAAACCTTAATATGATCAATCAATTCAAATTTTATATTTTGTATATATTCAAATGATAGTTCATAACTGTTTTCTAAATTCTCCAATCTTTGAGATATTCTTTTTCCTGGATGCTTTGACCATTTTGGTTTGTCGAGAATATATAAAATATCCATCAACTTGGCTGTATTCGGACAAACACATATTGATTTATTAAAGACTCCACTGTTATTGTTGTATTGTGTGAGCACACACTCGTTATAATAATTAGCAATATGAATATAGTTTTCATGGTGTATCAAATCAAAACCTTTCTTTTACATTTATAGTCTATCAACCAATCAAAATCATCCGGTATTAGTATAAATAAAACATCATATTTTAAATTATTGTAAAAATGTCTCAATTTATGGAAAATCTTTAAGAGAACTCGTCAACAGGAATATTATGGAAAGCCTATGTTTCCTGGTCGATCGGACCGAAAGATCATAGAAGGTAATCACATTGATTATGAAGATGTGATCAATTCTGATTGTCTCGAAACCAAAAAATTCTATTTTAATAGAATTTTAACTGTCTATGCGACGAGGAGATGAAGTGGACCCGAATACTAGTAGGGTTCGCTTATATGAAAAAAATAATCCAAAGAAGTCTATGGACTCCGAGCACTATTATCAGTGCTCAAGAAGTAATACTTTTATAATTATATTTTTACCATATTTATTTTCTAGATAATCAAGTCAAAGTCAACCATGGATTGAAGCCAATGGCGGATGGGGCGTATTCAATCAACTCGCTGAAATGCGAAGCAAATGATGACCAGAAGAGAAATTTTAAAAACTATCTAAAACTTGCAACAGGTGTTGCTATTTTGTATGTTTATATCTCGATTTTTAAATAATATATTTGTTTGTTTGATTTTTAAATAAATATTTAAATAACATTTTAAATAAATTTACAAACACTATTAACTAAGATTATTAATTAAACACATTCACAGTCGTCATCTCCACATTTCATTATATTTTCAACGACATGATCAATACAATCATTCGTAATATTATCTTTAGATTCATCTTTAGGTTCCTCTATAGGTTCCTCTATAGGTCTCTATAGGTTCATAGATTTCCTCATCAATTCTTGAGTATCGGTGCTACTTGAGTTTTCTTCCTCATCATCAAATCTGTATCGGACTCTCAACTAACGGCCGATCTTTAAGGCATTTGTATAGATAATATGTCCTCAATTTTTCACACCCGAATATTTCTGCTA
>CAUHTR010000954.1:0-19942 GCA_959609185.1 Schmidtea polychroa | reverse complement strand
TATGCCAATAAACATTATTTATATATAAATATTGATTATTATTCCAGTAAACACTATTGTTTATCAATAAATATTTATTAACCATTTCGCTACGAGGCGCTTTTGCATAATTTGTGTCTCAGTACAGTATGCAAACGGCCGTGTGGATTTATATGGTTCCCGTAGTTTAGTTTTATTTGCTAAATAATTTATTTTATTTTATGTATTTATATGGTAGATTATAAAAATAATACGCTAACACATAATAATATGGATTTTATTTTTCAAAAATTACAAAAAATTACAAACCTGCAAGTGAATCATTGTTCATAACGTTGACAAACAAGACGAAACATTCCAGCGAATCGGTACGTTTCCCGTAGTCTGAGACAAAAAATGATGGCTACTCGTAAATCAATATTTGACATGTTTATAGCCATAGTCTGTATGATAATTAGAATATATCGGATTCGTTTGGTTCCCGTAGCAAGTACTAAAATTCTGTTTGCATATTTATCCGGCTTAAGTATGTGACACACAAAATTATTTTACGATTCCCGTGGCGAAAAGGTTAAATAATTTGCATATTTGTGGATATAAAAAAACCATCGATTTATATACTGATTCATAGTGAAGCTCTTTAATAAATACAATGTCAATTGAAAAGAAATCAATGATGAAATTTGAAAAAAAGTTCTTTATATATATATATGTTTTTTTTATTTTTAATTTTTTAAAAACTTATTTTTATATGTTTAAAATGAAAAGCCGCCATCAAACCAATTATTTGAAATTAATTTTAAAATTAGGTTTATAGTCTATAATATAGCAACAGTTGCAACAGTTCATAAGATTCACATAGAAAAGCAAATACTGAAATCTCTCTTTCGCATTAAAATAAATATTCATTATAGGAAGAATGAAGAAATGTAATCTTTATAAATAAATATTATAATTTATGAATATTTTTAAATTTAAAATTTTTGAATTTTGTATGTTTTTTAGATTCTATAGCAGTGCCGCGAAACTTTATTTCCCAAAAACTTGGTAATAAAAAAATTTACAAAAACTATATCAAGCTTTTCACTATGAAATAGTCACTTCTACCAATCAAAATTACAAAGATTTGTCTTTATTACCTTTTAAAATATCTCTCGTAATCATATTTAATTAGTATAGACTAAAAAGTAGATTTTTTATATATCATTGGAAAGTCAAAAAATTTGTAGAAATATTTGATTTTTGGGCAGGTGTGCCGCGAGCGAGAAAAGTCTGAGAAAAACTGCTCTATAGACTCTATATATTATAATATTTTTCTCATAATTTTAGGGCAAATTTAGAAGTGTCTGGTTTGTGTCTCTATATAGCCTTTTAGTAACTTATTGAAAACGGTTTTCAGAGGCGCCAAACATGAGAATGAAAAAGTACGTAAGAAAGAAAAATATCTTGCTCTTGACATTTAAGGCGAATTTATTAAAGAAAATTTGCCTCTCGATATGGAAAATGTAAACATTATTGTGGGACATATAAATCAGAAAGAACTTCTTAGAAAAACGGTACATATCATTCCTTCATTATAAACTTATAGTTAAACGTTTTATTGAAATGAAGGGAAAATAGTTTTATATTTCTACAAAATTGACAAATGCTATTGCTTACCATATTGGATGTTTTTAATTAATGCAAAACAAAACAAATGAACATAAAGATTTTTGGGTGCTAGAGATTTCTCGCGGAACCCCGATTGAAAATGCTGAGTTTGACTGTCAAATAGTTTATTACAACTTACAACTGAGAACAGTCGTGCAAGGCTTGATTCGTGTTAAATATCAAGTGTTAAATATCAGTTGAGTATGACGCACAATTTATCTACCTGTAGCAAATTCAATTTGGAAATGATTTAAGGAATATTTCAAACTAGAACACGTGATTTATAATGAAATAAAACAAACCAGTTTAAGATTCAAAAACAAGTGTTTATTTTGAACCACAGATTGCATTATGTTCTCAATAAAATGTTATTTATATGGTCATCTTAGCTTTGTTTGTAAAAGTAAATTTCTAATAAATTTCTAATAAATCAGACCTAATGTAACAATATTCAATTTTGAATCAACTTGTATTTATGGTTTGTTTGAATATTTCAGAAATAAACTGTGTATATTTACAAAATGTAATTCAATTTCTCGATTTTTTTTGAAGGTAAAGTAGGAAGTGTTTTGTAGGCCCCCAAAATCGAAAGATGAAAGAAAGCAAAAGAAAAGAGAAAATAAAGAACTCTGGTAATATAATGATAATACTCCAATCAACACATTTGTTTGAAAGATATAAGAATAAAAGTTGAGGCAAAAAAAGAAAATCAAGAAAAATTTATAATAAATTTATTAATTTCAGAAAAGTGATGGTCATTCTGAAATTTACAATAATCAACCATTCAAAGATGGGATTTTTCACAAGCACAATCATGACAATAATACTAATATGCTGATGATATGATCAATACAAATAATAAATTACTGGTCATTCATGAAAACATTCTTGAATAAAATAAATAAATGTTATTAATCGTGACACAAACAACTGATATCGACAGTTACTGTATTGTTATCATTCATTGTCATCATTCACCGAAATAGTTTCTAACTTTATTGCAACTTAATGAAAACTTTAAAAAATATATTTTAATTTATTGAAAGATTTCGCAATGTTGTTGTGTTTTATTGTAATATTTTTATTAATTTGTAACCATTAACTGAACTAATTTATTATTTTACTATAATTGTATTTAGTATTCGAATATGGTTTAAAATATATGGTAATTCAAAGACTGGCGTAAAACTATCAAACAACAGTTTGTCGTCTACGCGGACTTTAAATAGACATTACCTCTAGACGAGAAACACTTTCAAAACATAAACCGATTGTGTCTGAATTTGTGCTTCTTCATCAAGGTAATCCGATCGGAAATTAAAAATTTGTTGTGAAAACTGTATCATTCAGTTTATACAAGCATTGGATGATATAACTACAGACATAGTAAGAATTATTATTTTCGTGTTTATTTTGTTTTTTCTTAAAAATTAATACCTAGTTTATCTAAAATTAACTCGTAATTTAATTTTTAATAAATTGAATAATTACTATAGAAATCATTATAATTACCGCAATACCTTTTGCTATTGTCAAGGGGATGTGTTGATTGGAGTATTATCATTATATTACCAGAGTTCTTTATTTTCTTTTTTCTTTTGCTTTCTTTCATCTTTCGATTTTGGGGGCCTACAAAACACTTCCTACTTTACCTTCAAAAAAAAATCGAGAAATTGAATTACATTTTGTAAATATACACAGTTTATTTCTGAAATATTCAAAATAGAATCTTTTTTTAAATTTACTGAAATTTTTATTCAATTACAAAATTTTAAATGTTAAATATATTTGAAAATTATTTGCTGTTGTTTAAATATTTATTTATTTGATATTTAACATGTCTAAAAAGGTTAATTATTAATTTCAATGACATTTTTTAATGATTTGTTTCTAGTTCCAATTGATACACCAAATAAAAGAAATCCCCACTTGATGTGAACATAATTTCCAATGTTTTTCGTCGAACTTATTTATATAAAATTGGTTTTATTTTAAATTCCAATTTTCTATGAATTGCGCAATTGCATGGGAAGGTCAGCAAATTAATTTTGTCTGGTAAGTTTATTTTCAATTGAATTAAATAAAAATAATTTAAATTTAAGATTAAATATTATTTGATAAATTAGTTAATTATTTTCGTATTTGAATATTTCATTTACATAAAAATATCAATTCTACATGGTGATCGAAGGATGTCAAGTTCATTAAAGGTATACAAGATATGAGATTTTAATTTAAGATTTATCGAAATTCTTTATTAAACTTGACCCTCTAAATGTCATCACCTTTATAGTCATAAAATCTTATTTTGAATTTAAAATGACATATTGTATTGTCACCACAGTAACTAGCCAATCACTTACATATTTTTCTAAAATTTAATTTTTATTATTAATATTAAATTTTTATTATTTATTCTTATTCATTTGTATTACTCTAGTTATTATAGTTATTTTAAAGTTATTATATTTTTATTACTATTAATTATTGGTTAAAATCTATTTTCAACTTCAAAATAAAGTTCACATTACAATTATTATGATTCACCAATTTAGATGGAATGCTCAATGCAAAAACCCGGTGAAAAATCTGAACATCGCTGTGAAGGAATCCTCTCCCTCGCATTCCCACCGGAGGCTATCCAGTGAAATATATCGATATTTTCGGTACGAAACTATTGATTCGTTTATCATAATTTTATATTAAAATTCGGCTATTAGATTGTGGGTAAATAAGTTTTTCAATTAGTTTTAATTTCTTAATTATAAATATAATATTATAAAGATTAAATATATTTTACACAATTCTTTTGGCAAATTTTTCAAAGAATTTATTTCAATGAAATTTTTAAATTTATATTTTGTAAAATGTTCGACTTGGCAATTTGGTATTCGTTACGTGTTTTCGATTGTTGTATGCAAGAAGAGCAACAGTTAGTCTCAGAGAATAATCAATAACAGTCACAAAAAGCAAAAGAAAAAATTTAGTTATCATATACATGTTTTAAACACGTTTTGTAAATTTTTGGCTTCAGATGTTTCACTTTAATTTTTTTATAATCTTTTGCAAGAGTTTTCAGTTGTAAATATATGTATAGACATATATATTTATACAGTAACTGTCGATATCAGTTCTTTGTGTCGCGATTAATAACGTTTATTTATTTTATTCAAGAATGTTTTTATGAATGATCAGTAATTTATTATTTGTATTGATCATATGATCAGCATATTAGTATTATTGTCATGATTGTGCTTGTGAAAAAGCCGATAAATTGTGAAAGTCGTGTAAAAAGTTTTATAACGGTTTTATAACGAAGAGTAAATTTTTATTGTTTGGAATGGTGACGTGGATGGCAATTATAACAGTCAAGTTCTATTCTCATGATCAGTGGGGAATAATTTACTTAACATTCAAAAATCCTTACTGAAAATTTAACAAAGTAAGCAAGATCCTGAAAGCTGCTTAAGAAGACCGCGGAGACTCCTAATTCAGTACTTTTATATATCACATTTTATTAGAGAAGGCAAAAAATAATTTTGGGACTATCCAGCATTGAACAGTAGGTCAAAATATCTTTAGTACAATTAATCATCAATACAATGGACAGACGAGTGATATTATTAAATGAAATGATTGATAAAGAAACTATTTATTATTCAAATCTTAAACGATTTACCATAAATGTGACATACAATGCGAGTTTTGATAACAAATTACTTTTGATCTCATTTGATTCTTATCGGTACCATGTAAGAAATTCAATCCCACTCGAAATCAAGCACAGAATTAAATCACTGCAACAAGATTGTATCTAGTACCAAATTGCTTATATGCCTATTTTATATTTATATATTTGATAAGAGATGCAGTGAAGTGATCAAATTTTAGGGTCTGGTTGCAGAGCCACAGGGTTTGACTCCAGTGAAAATATAGGTTCTTGCTTGATAGCAGTAAAAGCCAAATAAACTCAAAACTAGTCTGTCATTAGAAATCACATTGACATTTCATTAAAACCTTTAAAGTTTAAACAGTCGCTCATCGTTAAACCAAAGTTATTTGATTTAATGAGACATTTAGGCAATATTTGTGTTGCTTTTTTTAGCAGAATAGCTGCGGAGTATTTACGTGTAATCTTACGAGTTGGTTTACGGAGAGAATTTGCATATTCCATTTCCAAGTGGCTCACTTAATCCTAAAAATATTTGGATATGATGGTTTTGTAAGATGATATTGTGTAATAAATAGAATTTCAGCACTCACAGTTTTATAACGAAGAGTAAATTTTTATTGTTTAGAAAACATGACGAAATGTCTCATTTGAAGCAGAGCACCATTGATGATAAAAAAACTACCTGATAAATTGTGAAAATCGTGTAAAAAGTGATGAGGAAAGTTTGTTGAACCTTTTACGCAATCAACATCGACTCCTAATCTTAATCAGTGGCTTTTTAAACATATAAAGAAAAATCTCAAAACAAGAATTTTCAGCGATGCATATGAAATGTTTAAAGCAGTTCGTCAATTAACACGAGAGATTCCTGTAAAATGTCATTCTGATTTTGACAAGCTGATTTGCAACCGTCTGTGGCGACTTTATTGTTCAATAAATGCTTCTGTTACACATTATATATAAAATCCATGGGAAAATAGAAAATTTCAGTAATAAACTGGAAAACGCCCGTTTAAATGAATAATAAAGTAGAATTTTTCTCACATAATTGTAAACTTTTAGATGAAATTTTTAATGTTTATTATTAGTTGTTTCCGGTATTTAAAAGTTATCAAAAATGTTACAACAAAAATGGCTCTTGCAATAAATATTTGAGGGGTTCCATAATTTTACATGTCTTATACTATTTACGGATCAAAACAGAAATTATTAATTTTATTATTATTATTATTATTATTATTATTATTATTATTATTATTATTATTATTATTATTATTATTATTAATGTTTTGATAATTTTATTAAATCTTAAATTTTTAAATTTCTACTAAATAATTTTTGTCTATAATATCAAAAAACTGATGAAATTTAAAAAATGAAAACTATGTAATAAAGATAAAATATGTTTTACATAATAGTAAAGGATTTATGTTACGTAACCGAAATCTTTTAATCCTTTACCACTGATTTAAATTGGTTTGAATTATTATTATTATTACTTTTTATTACTTTTATTATTAATATTACTTTCAGTTTATGTTTACAAAAAATTTTTATAAATTAAATTATTTTTCTATTTTTAAACTTAAAATTTAATAATAAAGTAGAATTTTTCGGCTCGGCATTTGTCTATAGTTTAATCGAATAGATCAAATAATTATGTCATCGGATGATGCTGTGAATTACATGATGGTGGTGGCAGCGGAAGTATTAATTGAAGTATAATTGGAGAAAGGGTCCAATTCTAATTACAAATACTGTTAATTCCATAAATAATTCATGTATGCAAATAAAACCAAAAAAGATATTACAATCTTTTAAAAAAATACAAATAATAATAATAATAATAATAATAATTATTATTATTATTATTATTATTATTATTATTATTATTATTATTATTATTATTATTATTATTAAAATACATGAAAAGAGAATTAAAATATTAAATTATTTAATAAATGTTAACAAATACTTCAATAAAATGAGCCACGCCACATCATATATTTTATGCGGATCCATCTTGTAGATATGTTTCAATTATTATTAAAATTAATTTGTTTAACTTGACAATTTCATTTTAATAATTTTCATGGAAAAGAAATAATATTTTCTTCATTCATTTTTATTATGCCAATAAACATTATTTATATATAAATATTTAATATTATTCCAGTAAACACTATTGTTTATCAATAAATATTTATTAACACGAGAGATACCTGTAAAATGTCATTCTGATTTTGACAAGTTGATTTGCAACCGTCAGTGGCGACTTTATTGTTCAATAAATGCTTCTGTTACACATTATATATAAAATCCATGGGAAAATAGAAAATTTCAGTAATAAACTGGAAAACGCCCGTTTAAATGAATAATAAAGTAGAATTTTTCGGCTCGGCATTTGTCTATAGTTTAATCGAATAGATCAAAAAATTATGTCATCGGAAGATGCTGTGAATTACATGATGGTGGTGGCAGCGGAAGTATTAATTGAAGTATAATTGGAGAAAGGTTCCAATTCTAATTGCAAATACTGTTAATTCCATAAATAATTCATGTATGCAAATAAAACCAAAAAAGATATTACAAACTTTTTAAAAAATACCAATAATAATTATTATTATTATTATACATGAAAGCGAATTAAAATATTAAATTATTTAATAAATGTTAACAAATACTTCAATAAAATGAACCACGCCACATCATATATTTTATGCGGGTCCATCTTGTAAGATATGTTTCAATTATTATTAAAATTAATTTGTTTAACTTGACAATTTCATTTTAATAATTTTCATGGAAAAGAAATAATATTTTCTTCATTCATTTTTATTATGCTAATAAACATTATTTATATATAAATATTGATTATTATTCCAGTAAACACTATTGTTTATCAATAAATATTTATTAACCATTTCGCTACGAGGCGCTTTTGCATAATTTGTGTCTCAGTACAGTATGCAAACGGCCGTGCGGATTTATATGGTTCCCGTAGTTTAGTTTTATTTGCTAAATAATTTATTTTATTTTATGTATTTATATGGTAAATTATAAAAATAATACGCTAACACATAATAATATGGATTTTATTTTTCAAAAATTACAAAAAATTATAAACCTGCAAGTGAATCATTGTTCATAACGTTGACTAACAAGACGAAACATTCCAGCGGATCGGTACGTTTCCCGTAGCCTGAGACAAAAATGATGACGACTTGTAAATCAATATTTGACATGTTTATAGCCATAGTCTGTATGATAATTAGAATATATCGGATTCGTTTGGTTTCCGTAGCAAGTACTAAAATTCTGTTTGCTTATTTATCCGGCTTAAGTATGTGACACACAAAATTATTTTACGATTCACGTGACGAAAAGGTTAAATAATTTGCATATTTGTGGATATAAAAAAAACCATCGATTTATATACTGATTCATATTGAAGCTCTTTAATAAATACAATGTCAATTGAAAAGAAATAAATGATGAAATTTGAAAAAAGTTCTTTATATATATAGATATAGATATAGATATTTCATCTAGGCATCGAAATTGGAGTTGTCTAATCAGATTGATTGGTAGAGAAATATCTGTAAGGCGTGCCTACTTTTTATGTATCTCCAGCCTCTCAGACATGGCATATCTAGCAACACCTGCAACAGTGCGTAAGATTCACATAGAAAAGCAAATACTGAAATCTCTCTTTCGTATTAAAATAAATATTCATTATAGGAAGAATGAAGAAATGTAATCTTTATAAATAAATATTATTATTTCTCAAAAAAGGTTGGTAATTAAAAAATTTACAAAAACTATATCAAGTCGCTTCTGTGGATCAAAATTACAAAGATTTGTCTTTATTACCTTATAAAATATCTCTCGTAATCATATTTAATTAGTATAGACTAAAAAGTAGATTTTTTATATATCATTGGAAAGTCAAAAAATTTGTAGAAATATTTGATTTTCAGGCAGGTGTGCCGCGAGCGAGAAAAGTCTGAGAAAAACTGCTCTATAGACTCTATATATTATAATATTTTTCTCATAATTTTAGGACAAATTTATAAGTGTCTGGTTTGTGTCTCTATATAGCCTTTTAGTAACTTATTGAAAACTGTTTTCAGAGGCGCCAAACATGAGAATGAAAAAGTGCGTAAGAAAGAAAAATATCTTGCTCTTGACATTTAAGGCGAATTTATTAAAGAATATTTGCCTCTCGATATGGAAAATGTAAACATTATTGTGGGACATATTAACCAGAAAGAACTTCTAAGAAAGACGGTACATATCATTCCTTCATTATAAACTTATAGTTAAACGTTGTATTGAAATGAAGGGGAAATAGTTCTATATTTCTACAAAATTGACAAATGCTATTGCTTACTATATTGGATGTTTTTAATTAATGCAAAACAAAACAAATGAACATAAATATTTTTGGGTGCTAGAGATTTCTCGCGGAACCCCGATTGAAAATGCTGAGTTTGACTGTCAAATAGTTTATTACAACTTACAACTGAGAACAGGCGTGCAAGGCTTGATTCGTGTTAAATATCAGTTGAGTATGACGCACAATTTATCTACCTGTAGCAAATTCAATTTGGAAATGATTTAAGGATATTTCAAACTTGAACACGTGATTTATAATGAAATAAAACAAACCAGTTTAAGATTAAACAAGTGTTTATTTTAACCACAGATTGCATTATGTTCTCAATAAAATGGCATTTATATGGTCATCTTAGCTTTGTTTGTAAAAGTAAATTTCTAATAAATTTCTAATAAATCAGACCTAATGTAACAATATTCAATTTTGAATCAACTCGTATTTATGGTTTGTTTGAATAAACCGTTGGTTTTAAATAAGATTTATCCAGTTTTGGCCACAAAAGTTGTCTTCACTTCTTGCATTTCGATGTTATATTGAAGTTTTAGCATAGGGAATAGTAAAATCCTTTTTGAATTTTATAAAAATTCGCCGAATTGCAAGCCCAGTAGGCCGATTATTCGGACCATAATTCTGACAAAGTCCATTTTGAGTATTAACTAAAGAAATATTATTGTTATAATAAAATTGTTATAAATAAAATTGTTAGAGTGTGTTCAATCCTTCATTTTGCCATGGTGAATTATAACAGTATATTAAAAACAAATGACAGCTAATGATATTCCTAATATTGTAAATATGGTTGTTATGGTAGTTGAGCCCTTTTTATCTCACGTAACGTCACATTTACCTGGAAAAACAAAGGACAAAAATATTGCTTTATATTAATTCTATTCGCAGTTTCATTTTACAATCACCGGAAAAGTTGACGACAGCATTGAAAAAAAATATCTCCATATCTCTGTCCTTTGTTGGCATACCTATTTATCACGATTTACTTCCTTTTTATTGGTTACACAGATTGGGAGAATTTTCATTTAAATAACTTTTCAGATTGTTTCTCATATAATGTCTTTTCCTGTTAATCAAGCGACAGTCTATCCCGTTGTCACCCAACAACCTATGGTTTCTATATTTTTAGGTATTTTCATGATAACCTTTTCAGATTTTTCCGGTCCAAACTACAACTCAGTCGTTTGTAATCCAGCAACAGTTCGAAAACAAGAGATCGTGGGACAGCGGAATTTGCGCCTGTATTGATGACATAGAATCATGTATGTTTCGTCATTTATTATAATGATATTTTTATGTTATTGGGATTTGTGGTAGGAGGGGGGGGGCTAGATCACCAGCTGAATTTTATACAGAATAGTTTGAATTATAATTCTGAAAGTAAAACGCCTCTTTCAGAATTTCTTTGGTTATACCAATTTCCTTTTAATACCTAAATTGTAACCATTTTAAAAGATTCGGCATGTTGTTTTTATAAGCCTTAAATTGCAGATTATTCTGTTACTATTTTGCTGAAATATTTGTTAAAGGATTTATTTATTTAGTTAGCCAAAAAGCGTTATTATTATTATTATTATTATTATTATTATTATTATTATTATTATTATTATTATTATTATTATTATTATTATTATTGTTATTATTATTGTTATTATTATTATTATTATTATTATTATTATTATTATTATTATTATTATTATTATTATTATTATTATTATTATTATTATTATTATTGTTATTATTATTATTATTATTATTATTATTATTATTATTATTATTATTATTATTATTATTATTATTATTATTATTATTATTATTGTTATTATTATTATTATTATTATTATTATTATTATTATTATTTATTTGTCATTATTATTTATTATTTTTTTAACATCACTACCCGGTTGCTTTTGGGGTTTTAACCTTGTTATCTTTTTATCTTTTTATTATTTGTCTACTAACCAAAGAATAGATTATACATTCGAGATATTTATATGTCGCTGTCAAGTTGTTCAGCAATTTAGCCATCGCTTATAATTATGCTATATATCGATACTAAACTCGCAAACCTGTTCTCAAGTGTGGCGTTGTAATAAATTTTAAATAATTTAGAAATAAAAAGCATGTGCTGCCATCTAGTCTAGTTTATATACGAGGAAAAGGTAGCAAACTACTTTCTGATTTATAAGCGTAATAAAAATAATAGTCATTTCAAAAAGATGTGATTAAACAAAATTGTACTGTTTAATCTGCAGATAAATGTATAGAAATAAATGTCATTGCAAAATCAAATTAAACAGAGAGACTTTATATACGTTATGCGTCAAATGGTTCGAATTTGCATCGTACCTAAATTGACACCAATTATAATTGCTTATTATCAGTTCTGGCCGTAGAATTTTCGAATTTGTGTTTTTGGTATGCAATCAATTTTTAAAATTTTTACCCTTAGCCTTAGGATTTATTTCGTGAAGATGAAGTGAATTTGTTTAGGATTTCGAGAATTCCTTATTTATTATTTTCTTTCTGTTCTTGTTGATTATTTTAGTTAGTTTTAGCATTTTTCCTTGGTAGATTGATTTTTATCATTATTTAATTTTTAAAAAAGTACCATCTAAACTTCAACCCCAAAACACTACCAAAAATAGTTCATTTCAAATCATTAAACTTCCTAATTAAGCCCATCTTACCATGTCATTGGATTCAATTTTTGTCACATCTACATTGTTTTACAAAGCTGTACACCTAGTAGACCTGCTGTGTATATTGGTATGACTTAAAACGAAAAGTTATAACTGCTCCCTCCAATTTTCAAGGGCTATAAGCGGTGCCTCGGGCATAACGAGATGCATTGTGATAAATTGTATAAATCCATTATATTTGAATTATATATATTTGTAAAATCAAGAAAGTCGTATCACAAAGCTCTTAATCACAAAAAATGGGTTAATTAAACAACAATACAAATATTCAAAAAATCAATTATATGGGTATTAATAATTAAAACATGCACACATACATAAAACAATGAAAATCCACACATACACAAAACAATGAAAATCCACACATACACAAAACAATGAAAATCCACACATACATAGAACAATGTAAACTCACCCATAATAGATAATACATATACACACGAAAAGTAATGCATCAAAGTAAAATAATAATACATATAAAAGTAAAAGACTTCTCTTGCACACAATATTTAACTACTTGGGTCTCGATTTATTTTTTAACATATGGAATGTATTTAATTTTACTGTCACGATGTTATATTATTTTATATAGACAACTAATATAGACAAAGAGTGACACTCGTCAAATGTACCAAAAGGGTTAAGAGATATGATCATGAATTCGTCGAATCAATTCAAAAGTTCCTCTATTGAATAGTTATCAGAAATGATACTCTTCATTTACAAAGGTTTTTCTGTTATTATTATTTTTTTAATTTTTATCTGTCATTGCTTCTTCAAAAATTAAAAATTTAAATGTTATTATCCCATGCAATATTTCTACATATCGGAATTTTACATGCATATTTTATTATATGTTGTGTTCGTGTGTTAAAGTGTTTATTTATAGGATTTGATAATATATTTTCTATTTAACCAATATTTTATTTATAGTTTTGGATTTTTATTTAATATTATCACTATTCCAAATCAATACTTTTCGCATGAAAATAAATCAAGAAACAGAAATTTGTTGTATGTAACGTTTGCAATGAAACATGTTCATGCCATTTCATCTATAAAATTTCAGTAAAAATTTAAACATCGGCGGCATAGAGAAATTTTCCTTTTATTTTTTTTATAAATTTGAAAAACTTTTAATTTTCACGCAATTAATCAGCTGTGAAAACAAATAAAACAATTGAGATATATTCTCATAGTATTCCCAAAGATACATTCTGTTGATGGAATTTACGTTACTAAATTCAATTACAACAATAAGGCTTGAAATTTCCTTATACACAAGTATTAAATTTTTTTTACCATTTTAACCACCTATATCCTTTTTTTATTTTCTCTCTCCTCGGTTTTTAAACTATATATCAATATTTTGATTTATATTTAACCAATTTAACAATTTTCATATTTTAAAGTAATATTAATATTTTGTTTTATTGTTTTGAACACGAGTTATTGATACTGACTTTTGTAAGAGTTTTCAATTGAAAGATTTAGTTCCGAAAATAAATTTTAAAAAAGAAATGAATATAAAGGAAAGATGGAAAGAAAATCAAAAAAAGTTTTGATTCTTTGTAAACTTCATATTAATGGAAGAATTGTGTTTTTTATGAACGAAGTTTCCTAAGCAAATAAATCTTTATAAGGAAATTTTTGAAAACCATTTTGTAAAAATTGGCATTTTGTTTCGTATTTATCTTTAAAAAATTTATTTATTTCTTTTTTTAAGGTTGTTGTGTGGCCTTTTGTCCATCTTGTTATTTATGTCACATGTATTGCCTATATGATGAGTGTTGCTGTACGGCCTTTTTAGTGGGATGCAGTCCAATGATACTTAGAATTCAGCATAGAAATCGTCACAAAATAATGGTTTGCTTATATAAATAATTAAAAATAAATATTGCTCCCTCTGTCCAAAAATGATAGTTTGACTTTAAATCGTAATTTTTTTATACGTAACAGTGATACTTAAAATGCAGTTTAGTTGTTTGTTCAATCAATAAATAAATTATTTAATGTGTTTTTACTGTAAAAGGTTTTACAAAATCGTTCAATTTTTTATATTCTCTATTGACAATCATTTTGGGAAAAAGGCTAAAATGCAACTGGACTACATTTTTGGACAGAGGGAGTATTATTTATAAGAAAGCGCCACTCAAACATTCGTTTTATGATGTATTTCGACAGTTTTCCGGTCATTATTAAATAGGATCGAATAACTATAGAAATTATAGATTTTTGAAAAAATTTATAAAAATTATAAAAATTATAATTCAAATAATATATTATTTGTTTGAATTTTAGCAATCAAATATAATATTTTAAAATATTGAAATTTAACTTAATAATTTAATAATTATTTAATTTAACAACAACAATCCATAGATGTAATTTATAAAAAACTATTTTAAAACATTTAAAACACAACTATTCACTACTTTTTTATAATTTTTAAAGAATAAAATATTTTTATTAAAAATATGATTTAATGAATATAATTAATAAATTTTCTCAAAATTCTATAATTTCTATAGTTGTTATATACTACCTGATGATGACAGGAAAACTGTTAAAATATATCGTAAAACTAATGTTTCAGTCTTATAATTAAATCTTTGCCATGTATGTATAACTATTTATTATTATTATTATTATTATTATTATTATTATTATTATTATTATTATTATTATTATTATTATTATTATTATTATTATTATTATTATTATATTATTATTATTATTATTATTATTATTATTATTAATATTATTATTATTATTATTATTATTATTATTATTATTATTATTATTAATTTTAATAATAATATTATTGTTATTATTATTATTATTATTATTATTATTATTATTAATATTATTATTATTATTATTATTATTATTATTATTATTATTAATATTATTATTAATATTATTATTAATATTATTATTATTATTATTATTATTATTATTATTATTATTATTATTATTAATATTATTATTATTAATATTATTATTATTATTATTATTATTATTATTATTATTATTATTATTATTATTATTATTAATATTATTATTATTATTATTATTATTATTATTATTAATATTATTAATATTATTATTATTATTATTATTATTATTATTATTATTATTATTATTATTATTATTATTATTATTATTATTATTATTATTAATATTAATATTATTATTATTAATTAAGGGAACGATTCTTGATGATTGTTGTACGACTTATTGTTGTATGCTGTGTTCCATTTGTCAACTGAAGCGAGACATGAACTACGTAATCTCTACCAAAGGATCCCTAAATTAACAATGTTAGAAGATCACTATAAACCTTATCATAGATATATCTTTTGAAAACTTACTTTTTATTACAAGCATAACAGCAAATTCCATCATTAGTTTAGTTTTTATGATAAAAATTTCATTGGAATTCTTTTCGTTTACTTTTGCAATTCTTAAATCAACATTTTCATATCCAAAATTAATTTATCCGCAAATTTTATTTGCATTTACTCAATCAAGAATGGCTGATATTTGCTCAAGGTAATTGTAATTTTTTTTGGTAAATAATGTTATCTATCAACGAAATTGGCCTTCAAAGATAATGTGAAAGTGAAAGAATGAAAGAAATGAAAGTTTACATAATGAAAAAGTATCAATATTAATTAGGAAATATGCAGAAAGTTACTTCGGTTTTTCTAACTTTTATTCTTAAAACTGTTAAGAATACCTAAAAAATAAAATTCAATAATTATTAAGCGAACAAAATGATCCAGGGAAAATGTATATAAGGAATGATTGGCTGTTCCAGAATTCTGAGAAACAAAAAGTGAGAAAAAAAATTGTTAATAAGAGAGGTAAATAACAGAGTCAATAAAAATTAAACAGTGAAATAAGACAAGATGGCGTCTTCTAGAAATTATATATCTCGACGGCTTTCGGAGAAAATAGACGAACTGAAGATGACTGAATGGAATGTACTGGAGGAAGGAGTTTAGAACTAAAGTCGATATTAGAAAGTGTCATTAGATTGCAGACTAAAAAAGGAAACACAGCCTGAATCAAAAACAGAAATTTTTAAGAAAAGAACAACACAGAATTTAAACGAAAACAAAGTTATCGGAGAAACGATTTAAAACTAATTAAAGTTATCGAATAAATTTAAGTTAAAGCTAAGAAAGCAAATGGATCGAATCTACCGATCATCGAAACCAGAAACCAGTCTTCAAGCAGTTGTGAATTCCAAGCTGTATTGTAAATGTGCTATTAATAATAAGCACTCAAATCATTGTTATAATATTGAATTGGTAATATTAGTAATCAGTTGTGTTAATGAATAAAATGTCTGGAGTTTATAATGTCTGGAGTTCGTTATTATTGTTAAACAAGATATTAAACTCAATGCTATGTTAAACAAGTCAGATCAATAATTGGTAATATTTAATTTCACCGACAACTCCAGCAAAACCAAAATCGCGACCACCCTTTGTCTGCCACAAGAAAGTGGCTATGGTTTACTATGTAATAATGCGGGATTCGAATAGTTTAACAAACAGTTCGGCTTAATCTCTCTACTGAAGCAACTTTTGCGTAAATGACTGCAATTAAAATTAAGTTATAGAATAAAATCACTTCTAAGACAAATTTTCAAACTGCAGTTAGCTAGAAAATTATATCCATGTTTGTAGAAATAATGACAGAAATTTAACAACATACTTTAGTGAAAACTTTGTAATATTTAAATTTTTGTTTTTTTTTGTTTTAAATAGATTATAGAAAAGTAATAAAAAATAAAACAAACTATTAAGTTTAATTTTATATTTTAAAGACATTTGAGTTTAGGTGCTCCGCATCAGTGTCCATTTATTTGCCGGCTTCTTGGCAACACTGAGTTTGGAATTTAGTCCAAAATTGCTAGACTATATCATTGATCATTCATAGACTAATATTAAATAAATTTTTTGAATGTTTTTAATTTGTGAGTTTATATTTATGAACCAGCTAAATATGGGTTAAAAAAAATATTTTGATATTCACGAATTTTTGGCACTGCCTTTTTCAAATGATTTTGATACACATTTTATTTTGATTTTGTTACTTACATAAAACATATCAAGCAAAATAGAAAACCCAAATAAAAATCACTTGGAAAAAGCTGTGCCGAAAATTCGTGAATATCAAGAACATCGATATATTTACTGATTCATAGTGAAATTTTTAATAAATACAAGCCAATCATAAGATGAACAGCGACAAGTTTACAACCGAAGCTAATAAGAGAATATAAAAGCGCGAGTATACATAAACAGTCACATAATAGTGACGTAAATTTTTTTTAAATTCAACCCATAATGTCAGCTCAGAAACGCAAGCGAACTAACTTTACTCTAAAGGAAAAAAGGAAATCATCGATACTGCGAAGAGGGAGCCGAATCAAACCAAGTTGATCAGGGAGATAAGCAGGAAATGGAGCATCGAAGTTAAGAGAACCTCCGTGAAGGACATTCTCAGGAAAAAGGATGCGATCAAATCTGGTGTTCCACCAAAGCGCATGAAGTTGACACAAGTACACAACCTAAAGCTTGATGAGGGGTGCTCATATGGCTGAAGCAAGCAAGAGAACAGAATTTGTTTTGATTTGATCAAGGAGAATGCGATGAAACTGGCCGAGCTGATGCATATTTTAGACTTCATGACAAGCGACAGTTGGTTAGACAATTTTAAAAAACGCCACGGCATCACGTTCAAGGCGATGAATGGCGAAGCTGGAGCAGTAGATTTACAATCTCTTCTTGAGTGGCAACAGAAAATTTTCCGGCCATTACTTACACAGTTCTTTGCAGACGACATCTTTAACCTGGACGAGACAAGACTCGTCTGGTAAATACTTCCGAACAAGACTATGGCTTTCAGAGAAGACCAGTGTACAAGAGGAAAGAAAACTAAGCAAATAATCAATGTTTTAGTTGGGGCAAATATGAGTCGCAGCGAAAAGTTTCCTCTTCTGGTAATTGGTGCCTTCAAGAACAAGGAGATCACGGTAGAATACAAGGCGAACTACTGAGGCATGATTGACAGCGAAGCTTTTAGAGGAAATATTGCGTTTTTGGGACGGAAGACTTAGCAAGCAGAGACGTATAGTGCTGGTTTTTCTTGATAACTTTGGTGACCACCCTCCTGACCTCCAGCTGAACAACATTTAACTAGTCTTATTTCTATCCAACACGACTGCCAACTTACAACCAATGGATCAGAGAAAACTTCAAATTTCTGCTGTCGTCGACTTGAGGCTATGGATGAAGGAAAGGAGTTTAAGTTTACGTTGCTTGATGCTTTACATGTCACCCGACGTGCTTAGTTGCAGGTCAGCAAGTCGACGATTATAAATTATTTCGCGAAGGCTACGTTTATTGTAAAGAGATCCAAACTGAGGTACAGGATGCGGAGCTGCTCGATATCTGGGAAGCTCTGCCTGTCGAGGAAAAGATGCACAAGAACGAGGAGATCGAGCTGTCTGACTTTCTCAAATCTGATGAGCGTCTCTCAACAAGTGGCACTTTTACACTGGGGGAGATTGCGGAGGAGATGCTATGCCGTGAAGAGCCGGTTGGAAGCAAGGATGACGATATAACTACTGAGGAGGCAGCCGTTTCATTTGAAGAAGCTTAGCCCGCTTGGAGTACCGTACGAAAGTTCATGCACCAGAAAAATGGGAAGCCAGGTGTGATACAAGCGTGCGATTAGTTAGATAACGAGATTCGCATGATCCGCCAAAAGAAGATGCACCCATCCACAATTTTTGAGTGCTTTGATCGGTTAAGTAACTTAAGAAAATAAATCTTTTTTTTTCAAGCTCTCGTTACTATGCCAGTCTTGTTCAATCCTGAAAGGTTGCATAATAACAAGATTTGACTGTATTTTCATTTATTTTAAATTATTTTAACAAAATATTTAATTCTCAGCTGAAAATACTTTACAGTAATTATTGCAATGTATGATAAATGAATAAATGATGATTAATTGCTCAAAATATAAAAACATTATTTCTCTGACAATTTGTAATCTTGCTCGACTTTCAAATGATTCTTTCTAATTCAAACATGCGGATTAAAAATTTTCTAAAGTTGTCATCGAAATTTATACTTTGCTCTATTTTGCCTTTTATGCAATATCAAATATATAATTCTATAATATTTTAATTTAATAAATTTATATTTTTTTAAACCATTTGCGATGGATATGTAATAATGCTAGCGGGCAGGCTCATTATTTATAATAATAATTTATTTAAAATATTTATATTTCATTATTATCGTAATTTTAAGGATTTTGTAATGTTGAATACCCACATTTAACAAAAAAATATGTTTGATTTTTTTCAACAGATTTGATATTATTACAAAGAAAAATTTTCAAAAAAATTTTGTCCTTTTATAGTTAACAATAAAAAAAATTTTGGGTTTTTTTAATTATATTATCTATTGTATAATATTAATAAAAAAATAATTAAATCATTAA
>CAUHTR010000952.1:0-42308 GCA_959609185.1 Schmidtea polychroa | reverse complement strand
AATTATGAGCGATTGCAAATATGAATATGAAAATAGGAAAAGTTTTGACCAGATAAGAGTCTAGAGGTGAAAGATCTTTCCCACATCTAACCCACCAATATCAATAAAACAAATCTACAGGAGGAATTTCTTTCAACGTAGAGAAATGGGTAAATGACGAATTCAACAAACTGAATTAATCAACAACATACATTCCTGGAATCAATTATTAAATTGTTCAATTAATTATGGTCCCAAAATATAACCAAAATTTAATTTTGTAGGACTAATCAGAAAAGAAAGAAAAATGTTTTTAGTGGCATAAAATTTATTGTATTATTTTTAACCTTTTAACCTTTTTATTTTTAACCTTTAAATTTATTGTATTATTTTTAAACATAAAATAAAAATTTATTTATGCAAAAAAACTTTAAATAATAAATATGCCAGGACAGAATCACATATATTTAGGCTGTTTAAATCTAATTTACTTTAAAAAAAGAAAAAAATAATCTTAAAAGGAAGTGCAAATGAAGGGGTGAGGTGGGTGAAGCCATACAATTTAACATTAACAAAATTTATTATTTTCCGATAATTTTATAATTTATTAATTTATAAAAAAAATCAGCCCTCAAACTCAATTTGAATGAAGAATTTTTATAAAAGAATTATAAAAAATATTAGAAAGATTTTGGAAAGTTTATGAAATTTTGAACTTAAAACTAGTTGACATTACTTTTACAAAAGCTATTTCTGATTTTTCATTATTTTGAAATATTTCTGACAACAATTGTGCAAGTTACTATGATATTTGATCAAAAATCTACTTGGAATTGTTCGGATGACATATTTTAAGATAACAACACCGCATTTTGCTATTGAATTAAACATCTAATGGTTACACTTAAGAGAAACAACAATTAGTTGACATGGTAAACAAAAATAATAAACAAAATTATAATAATAGCAAACAAACCAATCATTTAATGTGAAAATAATTAATAAGATGACCCAATATAAAATGATATACAATATACGATCATTTCAATTTGACAATGACCACAGTAATCATAACACAACCTGGCCATAAAAACCAAGTAACACCAGTAAAATAAACTATAAAAAATACCTATTTAACCATCTTATAGGCCATTACTAAGCAGGATCAAATACCAAGGACTACTTATAGAAATTGGAGTTCAGGATTATTCGACTGTTGTGATGACTGCGCATCCTGTAATTATTATTATTATTATTATTATTATTATTATTATTATTATTATTATTATTATTATTATTATTATTATTATTATTATTATTATTATTATTATTATTATTATTATTATTATTATTATTATTATTATTATTATTAATTATTATTATTATTATTATTATTATTATTATTATTATTATTATTATTATTATTATTATTATTATTATTATTATTATTATTATTATTATTATTATTATTATTATTATTATTATTATTATTATTATTATTATTATTATTATTATTATTATTATTATTAATATTATTATTATTATTATTATTATTATTATTATTATTATTATTATTATTATTATTAATATTATTATTATTATTATTATTATTATTATTATTATTATTATTATTATTATTATTATTATTATTATTATTATTAATATTATTATTATTATTATTATTATTATTATTATTATTATTATTATTATTATTATTATTATTATTATTATTATTATTATTATTATTATTATTATTATTATTAATATTATTATTATTACATTAGGTGCTCTAATTGCATTGTTTCCGGAATGTTATCTCTGTTATATGTATCATATCTACTACGAATTCGTTTGCACTCCTTTATTTACTCCAGCTTCAACATTACTTTTAAGAACAAAACATAGAAGCAGAAACAACATTAAAGTGATTACATTTATTATTATTATTATTATAATTATTATTATTATTATTATTATTATCATTATTATTATTATTATTATTATTATTATTATTATTATTATTATTATTATTATTATTATTATTATTATTATTATTATTATTATTATTATTATTATTATTATTATTATTATTATTATTATTATTATTATTATTATTATTATTATTATTATTATTATTATTATTATTATTATTATTATTATTATTATTATTATTATTATTATTATTATTATTATTATTATTATTATTATTATTATTATTATTATTATTATTATTATTATTATTATTATTATTATTATTATTATTATTATTAAAAATAAAGCCTTCTTTGCTTTTTCCTGTTAATATTTAAATTTGTTTAAATTTATTTATCTTGTTAAATTCACAAAGTGGTTGTACGATTTGATAATCACGTACGTCTTCATTTAAGGTGCCATCATTTATATTTGATAACCTTTTTAAAGCAAGTCTTTGATTTCTCTGTTTTACACTGTCCTATTCCAATTCATAAGTGAAAGCAGGTTGCTTTAATGTTTATGGAAACTTATATGGCTATTCAATCTGTGGATTTATCAATAAGGAAGTGGCTGACTCCAAACTATTTATTGAACACCTCAATAAAGGAATAATATTTTATAAATTAAATAACTTTTTTATATTTAGGGAAGTATAATAGAAGATTGCTGTCTAACTTATTGGTGCTACTTTTGCTCAATGTGCCAACTCAAACGCGACATGGACTACGTGGAGGATAAAAACGGATACCTTGAATAGATCATTAATTCAAATTTATTTTCCCGGAAAAATAATTTCATCCACATTTGTCAACTTTGCGTGTTCTTAGAATATATATTTTCTTTTATTGACGCAAATTAATTAACTTTTTATAGAACACCAGGAAAATTAGGCCAAATACGATAAGATAAAATTACTGGATGGAATGATGCAATATTTGATGGATTTTCTATAAAATTGAAAGTTTGCATATGTTTTTCTCCACTACGAATTTATACCACAACGCAAAAGAAATCATTTTTTATTTCCACATTCTTCTGCCAAACGGGATTTATTTCGAAATCCAATAGATATATAGGCTAGAAATAAGATAGACAGGTAAGCTTTAATTCAAAAGGGTGCATGAGTATGTTATAGCACTGGAACACACAAAGGTGGTGATAGAATTTTTCTAAACCACTAATTTTGAACGAGCACTACGCTAATAATAATAATAATAATAATAATAATAATAATAATAATAATAATAATAATAATAATAATAATAATAATAATAATAATAATAATAATAATAATAATAATAATAATAATAATAATAATAATAATAATAATAATAATAATAATAATAATAATAATAATAATAATAATAATAATAATAATAATAATAATAATAATAATAATAATAATAATAATAATAATAATAATAATTATAATAATAAAAGAAATAATTATAATAATAATAATAATAATTAAAATAATAATAATTTTTAACAACAAATGCATAAACATTGCACTGATTTAAATATTGAAAACGCCACTCGAACATACCTTAAACAATATATTTCAACAGGCTCAATGTCATATTTGATTAGGAAAATTCTTTTAAAAATTCTGAGTTGTTCATTCAAATAAGTTACGAAATTTCATATAGCATTTTTTTATTAAATTTCATATTTTGTTGGGGTTCAACAGGAGAGGTATAAAAAATGAGGTTAACACCAAAATTCACAATAATAATTTAAAGTACAAAATATTAATTAAAAAAATCAAAAAAATCAAAAATGAATATTTTCCTGGGGAAACTGGTTTGGGCGGATGCCAAATAATGAGACGAGTTCAAATATAATAAAATAAAATCAATGGGGGTCCCTAAAAAGAATAAATTACAAAAAAACAAAAATTAATGAACTAATGGAGAACCCGAGATAATGGGAAATCAAGTGTGGTTGAATTAATAAAAAGTGTATCCAAAGTGTAACTGTATACCGAATAAAGATTTTGTGTTGGGTTGTTTACTTAATTTCGAAAAGAACACAAAGAAGTCAAACAGTGATATATATCAAACGTCCAAAAATTATATTTAATCAAAAATCTCTTTCATTAATTATTCAATAAATAAACATGACAATGAAGTCTAAACAGTTTGTATTAAGAGATTCCCAACGCCAGGCCCAAGATTATTTATTTAATTATTAATTAATTAATTTATTAGGGCTTGAAAAGCGACTAAAGATCAGAGATTTGTTTTCTTATCTAACACGAATTTTTAATCTATGCTGTAATGCAAATAAATGAAATGTTAAAAGAAAAGAAAATCAAATCAATGTAATATAAAAAAAAATTTACAATTGGTTTGAAAAGGTCTTTTGGATAATATTATAATTCTGTCAGTTTTTTGTATTGGGAATTCATATCGAATTTTTCTAGGAATAATTTTAACTTTTAAATCTATTAAGGAAATCCACCCTTGTGCATAATATTGAATTCATATTTTTTGATTGTCTATAAAAATAAATACAGTAAAAACTCCCTATAACGAATAGGTCNAGAAGTCAAACAGTGATATATATCAAACGTCCAAAAATTATATTTAATCAAAAATCTCTTTCATTAATTATTCAATAAATAAACATGACAATGAAGTCTAAACAGTTTGTATTAAGAGATTCCCAACGCCAGGCCCAAGATTATTTATTTAATTATTAATTAATTAATTTATTAGGGCTTGAAAAGCGACTAAAGATCAGAGATTTGTTTTCTTATCTAACACGAATTTTTAATCTATGCTGTAATGCAAATAAATGAAATGTTAAAAGAAAAGAAAATCAAATCAATGTAATATAAAAAAAAATTTACAATTGGTTTGAAAAGGTCTTTTGGATAATATTATAATTCTGTCAGTTTTTTGTATTGGGAATTCATATCGAATTTTTCTAGGAATAATTTTAACTTTTAAATCTATTAAGGAAATCCACCCTTGTGCATAATATTGAATTCATATTTTTTGATTGTCTATAAAAATAAATACAGTAAAAACTCCCTATAACGAATAGGTCAGACCGGTAAAAACTCACCCCGTATAACGAAAAAAATAAAATTAAACATTAAAGCAAGTTTATTTATTAATTTCATCATTAAATAGATTTTCCAACTCGAACACTTTCATGGATAAAGCAGGCGCAAGAGAATATAATTTTTCTTTAATATCAACTATTTTCCTTTTAAGTTCTTTTACTTCAGATATTCTTTCGAATTCAACAGGCTGAATTGGTTCGTTTGCTTTTTTAAGCGCATGATCTGTATGTTTTAATAAAAAAAATAATAAAACTTTTATTCTAGTGTGTGAATTCCATAACTATTTTCTGACATTGAATTAACGTTATCTACTCAAAATTTTGTAGAAGAAATATATGTCTTTCAAAACTGTTGAGGATACCTAAATGATAAATAGTTTAATAAATAAATAAAATTACTTGGGGGAAGATCGTCATGACAAACCGGACGATCTATGGGAACTCAGAAAAGAAAACGGAAGTAAAAAGAAATGAGAAATGAGAAAGAGGAATGAAACAAAAGAAATTAAACAAGAAAATAAAATTAATTAGTACAAAAGGAAAAGAGATTTCGAAATTGGGGAAATAGGAAAAACAACAATATTCTTATCTCGACAGCTTGTCAATGATAACAGAATTGTTGGGAGAATGCGGTTGAACAAAAAAGGCAAAAGGGAAAATATCTTGACAGCTGTCAGAGATAAAATTGGAACAGTCAGGAAAGGCAAAAGAAATAAAATGGAAAAACAATTGATTATCTTGAGTGCCACAAATAAAACAAGCTATATAAAGGGAAACTGGTGGACACAAATTCAGACAATTTGGGACACAAAACCGAGACGACAAATTAGACAGAGTCGAACGAAACGTTATTGGGAAAACGATTTGTGAAGAATAATTGTAAAGAAAATATTTGTGAAGAATAATTGTTGGAGAACATTTGCAGAATAGAATTAGTTGGAAAATTAAACGAAAAGAAGTTACTTGATTAATTGAATAAAGTTGTGAAGAAGGCCAAAGAAAACAACCAGCTCAAAATCCCAGTTGATAAACCAATCAGTAGTTAGTTATTTTTCAATCCGGTGTCATACACAAGTGCTATTCCTCACTGAGTGTTGTAATAAGCATTGTATAGTCACCAAGCAGAGTGTTGAATTGATTGTCAGTGTAAAGTGAAAGTTATTTGTGATTATCAATAAAGACTTCTGTTGTCAAGTGTTATTTGTGGGTCAGTCAAAGACACGCTTGGAGTCAGATTAAGAAGTTTAAATTTTTATCACCAACCCAATAACCCAACAAAACCAAGACATATTTGAGAAGTATTGAGGTTATATAAAAATATATGAAAGGAAACAATAATAATTAGAAAATATAAAAATATAAGAAAGTACCATAATTATAATGGTAAAAAAATCAAACAAAACTAGGGTTGTGGATCGGTAAAAATATAGAAAACTTGGTTATAGAAAAGTACACATGAACCAGTGAATCCACATAGCAACCTGAAAAGGTGATAAAAGTAGTATGAAAATCAGTCAAAAGTCTATATTTTCTATTAAGTCTGAGTGTTTGTGTTAATAGAAATATTTTATCTGGATGTTACTGATCATAGTTATTAGAATCTTTATGTATTACCAAGAAGTGAAGAGAAATGCTACTTAAATTTTCGAAGTTATTTGTATTAACACCATCAGAACTGAAAACTAGGGCAAATCTCTGATCAAAATTATGTAATGAACTTGTAATAATTGAAAACCATTGAGATAATCTATGTGAAAATGAGGTATAAATGAAATATATATGAAAGCCTTGATTATAAAAAGAAAAGAATATCAGTGATGATAACGTAAATCTTTATATAATCAAGAACCCGGAAATGAAAACCAGCTGATGTTATAACTAACCGAGCTTACATAATATTTAGTTCTCAACTAAGTTACACATTTCAAATCTGGTGGTAAAGAGAAGTAATCAAAAATGTATTGATAGTCGAATTAAAAACACTTATCTATTTCAGATAAAGGACAACTGTAAAATAGCGACATTCAGGATAAAAGAACGCAGAATGTCAACATAATTTACAGAAAATATTTTCTGCAGGAATACTAATATAAGTCAGTAAATCTTAATTTAAAATAAGTGACTGTCGAGTTTCTATAATATATATTTCAGTAAATCTTGGTATTTAAACTTCAGTTATCTATTATTCTCCATCCATGAAGGTCCAAGTACCATAAGCCTTTCTAAAACTGCAGCTAATCTACCTATCAACATCAGTAATAATAGTAAATTGCCCGCTTATTATTAGAATGTGGAATTTGAGATTGGACACTGAAATTAACCAAATTAAGTCTTTATAAGGCTTAAAACTCTAAAATACATTAAAAGAAAATATAATAGCTCACCATAAATATTTGTTTAATTTAATACTGATTTTAAGGTTTTTTAATAATTTAATCATGAATAAAATGACTTTAACACGTTGCACGCCGTGTGAATCTTATACGATGTACAATACATTTGTTTTTTAATTAATTAGTTTATAAATTTTAAAAATTAAATAAATTTAATTAAATAAGATTATAATATTTTAACTATAAAAATGATAACAAATTATAAAAAATTTCGTAATATGAATTATATTAAAATAAGAACATTTATTTATTATCAATTCTAATTTTAATATTTTATATAAAACGATTGTTTATCTAAATCATTACTACGCAATATAAAACAGTATTTATTTAAATTGTTTCTAACTAGATTCTAATATTTTTTTGTACTTCTTATTTTGATTGGATATGCCTCAGACAGCAGCGGCACCAGAAGAAGAAGTAGTAAAAGATAAAAGATTGTCATTTTTTGAAAACTTAATTATAAAAACATTTGGGATTCGTGAAGATAAATGGGAGAAATTTTTATTAACTGAAGATAATAGAAAAAATCTTTTAAAATTATTTGACAAGGCTGGTTTGAGTCAAGTCTTTTTTCTTTTAAGTTCCACTGGAACAATTTCCATTTCCTTTGATTTTCCACAAAATCTGAAATCAGTCGTAAAATGCTTTTATTTCCTAAAAAATAACTCAGAAGATGTTGTTTTACCCGATGCCTCTGTTAAAGAGATTAAAAACACATTTAGTTATGGAGAATTCGATGGAAATTGTTTAATAGAATTACCGGTATTTTTGGAAAAGGTTGAAATTTATTTATTTTTCCCCCAAACAATGTTCATAATTACATTTTTTAGGTGGCTATTAAATTGTTGACAAATGAAAAGAACTGTGAAGATTGGTCAACATCAACATTGAATGATATAAAAAAGAATATTATAAAATTAGAAAGGGAATTGAAAATATTTCTCGGTAAATCACAAAACCAAATCGTTCTTCCTTTACCGGAAGTATTTGACGAAAGGTCTCATGAAGTATTCACGCCCCACGAATTAAGGTTTATTTGATCTAATGAAAGTTCAATTAACTAAAATCGAATGTTTTAGAGAGAATCCAAATCTTCGAAGACTTGTTTACAATTTTGAAACGATTGTTATCGAATGGACCCATCAAATCGATAAACAGCTTTCGACTTCTTCCGCGGATATATTGATTTCAAACCCTGATGCTCTACCATATGAAGAACTCGAATTCTGGAAGAATAAACAAAAGCGGCTTCAAAAAATTTATGATCAAGTTCGTAATAAACATTACAACTAAAATTATTCCTTTAATTAGTTATATCAATCGAAAGTGAAAAAAATGGCTGAAATCCTAGAAATAACAAATAGCGTTTATTATGACTCATTTAAAAAGCTGTTCACAAACGTTGTCAGAGGTAAGCTCCTTTTCTTTTTGGTGCTATCCTATTTTATTATCTGTAGATTTGATTGAAAGCGATGAAATAACACTTAAAATCGAACCAATAAAAAATCAGCTAGAAACTTATCAACAACAAGATTTTGATTTATCCGTAAATTATATCGATCCGATTTTTCACGTTGTCTGTTTGTTTTGGGCTAATTGTAAATACTATCGTATTCCGGAAAGAATTATTGTTTTAATACGAGAAATTTGTAATCTCATCATTGAACAATGTCAAGCTTACTTAGTGCCGGAAGAAATATTCAAAAGTGAAGTCGAAGATTCATTGGAAAAAATTAAAAAATCTTTGAAAATTCTTAACTTATTCAAAGACAAATATTTTATTTACAAAGAAAATCTAGAGAAATTTTGTTCAAAGACCAAAGCAAAACCAGACCGTTGGGAATTCGATTCGGAAATGATTTTCAGCAAATTCAATGCAGTCGTTAGTAATATTAACAAAATACAAGTAAAGAAAAATTGAAAAAGTTATTAAAGGAAAATTATTTTGTTTTCAGGAGATTTTAAACATTGCCACAACTTTTAGTAAATTGGAGAAAATTGAATTCAGCGGAGTTAGAGGAGGAATTTTGAGCCAGGAAGTTCAGAACATTTCAAAAAAATTCAATGAAAACTACAAAATATTTGTTGAAAGTACTTACAATCCAATGAATCCAATGGAAGAGGTATTATATTTTTTAATTAGTGACGTAACTATAATCCGGCTTGGAAACTCTCCAAAGTGAGCCAGAAAATATGATAACAATTAGTAATTATAAATATTATAAAAATAATAAAATAAAATGAATAATATTTTATCTTTTTCACCATTAAACTATTTACCATTTCGTTTAATATCAGAGATCAACATTTTGTTTCGTATAAGTTCATCACTAGATTAAGCAAGTAATTGGAGCACAATTGGGATTGGTAGACCGCTTTTGTGCGTTTTTTGTAAGGGGCAGTTCATCAAAGTTACGTCACTGTGTTAAATGTAATAAACTTTTATAGTTGTTTTATACTCCAGCAATTCTTTACTGATTATGGAAAATTCATGATGGAAGTCGACACGTTCCATAAAGAATTAAAAACCATTTATTTATTCGCTATTGAAGACTGCAATAATCTTGAATGTGGACTGAAAGTATATTCTTTGTATTAAAAGAAGAATAAAAATATTTTCCATTTTCAAGTTACTGAATCTTTTCATGGTTCTCAACGACAATGAAGAAATCTCCAATGCAATCGAGAGTTCACATGTAGATTTATTAAAATTAATGGACTCGGAGATCGATTTATCGAAAACGATATACGAATATCAAAAAACTCACATGGAGAACTTCGGCCGCTATGAAGTCGGGAAAAATCTCCCTCAGATTGCCGGCTCAATTCATTGGTCAGAACAATTGAGAAAAAAGCTCACCAAATTATACAACATGATTCTATTTCTATGTCCAACATTTTTCGAGTCTCAAAACGGGGAAATTGTCCATCGAAAATTGAATGAATTCCTAAAACTATTGCAAGGGTAAGAAACGATTGTGAAAATTTCCAATGAAAATAATACAATTTAATTCCAGATTCGATTCGAATATTTATAAAGGCTGGAGTAAAACTGTCGACAACAACAGCAAACAGAGCTTGGAAAATCCTTTATTAATTCGTCTTGATAATAATTTCATTTCGATTAATTTCGACTCAAAAGTAATATTGATTAATTGTCTACGAAAATAAATTCCAAATTTCATTAATAATCTCAGCTCGAAGCAGCCTTGAAAGACACGAAATACATACAAATTCACAATGATTCAGTAGAGGATTCCAATCGAAAACAGACAATCCCTTCTGACATTATTCATATCTACAGTGAAAATAATAAATGGAGGAAATATTTAGTTTCGTTACTCAACACAGTGGAGCAGTATAACAAAATCATCAGCAGTGTTATTTATTTCGAGTTCGGATTAATTGAAAATGATTTAATAAAAATCGACAACAAACTCGAGAATTCATTTACGATAATGAAATGGAACACTTCTGGTATATTTATTATGGATAAAATTATTATTTTCTTTATTATAAAAAAATAATAAGACGTTTGGAATTATATCAATGAAATTGGAATTGAAGTGGAAAGATTGTATAACAAATTAATGAAAAGCAAAGCGAACTTGTTGTCAATAATTGACTTGATGAATGATTTGGGACGTCAAAGATTGTATAGTAGGAAAGAAAGCAAACATGAAACGATGCTGAATTTGGATGACCGAACGGAAAGAATTGCCAAATCTTACAGTGAAATTGAACAAGTCGGATTGAAAATTGAACAATTAGTTCAGGTTAGTATTTGACTTTCGAATGTTTTTCAATTCTTTTGTTTTATAATTGAATAATATTGAATAACAATTAATTAATTAATAATAATAATGGAAATTATTTTCGAAACAATTAAATCAATTGTTAGATTGTGGATAATGATATGAAAATTGTTTTGAAATGAAATATTAATTGTTTTTGATCGGTTATCTGTTGTCATAGCGACACCAATAGCAACCGAGTTTTGTCGCAGTCGAATAGTTGCCTACCAACGAATTAAATGATATTTACTGATATCACATCACAATGGTCATTTGTTGACAGATATCATGATGATAATATTAATAGTTGTGATTTATCAAATATTTGACATCGAAATTATTATTTTTTTTTACATATAAAAATTTAAAATTTTTTATTTTTTTTGGCTTTTTTAAAAAAATACCTAAAAATAATTTCAAAATTAAAAACTTACTTAAAAAAATTTTTAAATTTACATAATTCTTAAAGAAATTAACTTCTAAAAATAAATTAAAATAATAATTAAAGGAAATATAAAACACGTCAAAATAAATAAAATAAATGAAGAATTAAAAATTAATTAATTTTTTTATCTGCATGGGACAGGTTCGACGATTATGACCAATTTCATTGCAATTACCGCACTTTATAGCTCTCGGTCTTCTAGATTCACCCGAAGATGTGATTCTTGCTTCATTTCCATGTCTTCTCCCTCTTCTTCTCCTTTGAACCGTTCCTTCCATATTATTTCTAAGTAGGGTGAAAACTTCAATTGGTGTACCCGAAGTCAAATTATACAGCGATTATACAGGGACTGACAAATTCAGATTCGAGTTCTGAATTTATTTTCTTTAATATGTTAATATTTTCTTTATTTAATTTTTGATCTAAATTTTTTTTAATTATATTTTAATTTATTTTTAGATATTAATTTTTTTAGATATTTTATTAATTTCATAATTTTTTTAGGTATTTTTTCAAAAATTATTTAATTGAATTAAATTTAAAATTTTTAGAAATCAATATTAAAAAAATCGATATCTTTTAAAAAATTAATATTTCAATCTTTTAGTATTATAAATAGCGACTATAATGAGAGATTGAAAGAAACAAATTGTGGGGACGCACTATGGCTGCTCCGGAAATAAATTTCACCGGTTGTAAACCAAATCATATGTACCCAAACCATTATAATCAGGCCTGGATTTACCCCTAGGTTGACAAAGCTAAAGTCTAAGGCCAGACTGGTGGGGGCCCAAAATTTTGTATTATTATTATAAAAACTTATTACATCTTTTAATTATTTGAAGATTATTATATTTATGTAATATAAGTAAAGAAGTATTTAATTATATTACATATTATATTTAATATAATACCTTTCTAAAGTTGCCGTTGAAGATTTTGCAGATAAAAAATCTAGAAGAAAATGTTTCTAAATTAATGTTTTTTTTATTTATGAATTGTACTTCATGTTTATATCTTTTATATATGATTAAATGTAATATTATTTTCGAAATTAAACTATCATTTTCACTATATAACAGCAGAAAACAAAATAACCTTTTTTGTTAAAAAAAATTATAAAAGGACCCCATAAGATTTTTAGCCTTGGGCTCCTTCAAGAGTAAATCCAGCTCTGCCTACCATCCATTATACTAACTGTGCTTAGCACAAAGGTGCCAAAAAGGGGGGAATCCGTGAATACATATGTTTATGCAATAATATTTAAAATTATTTAAATAATAATTAAGAAATGTATTTATTAAATAGCTTGACTAAATATATAAAAAAAACATCGATGTATTTACTGATTCATCGTAAAGCTTTTTAATAAATACAATGTCAATTGAAAATAAATCAGTGGTGAAAATTGAAAAAAGTTCTTATAATAAAAAATGTATACATATACTGTAATATGTAAATTTCATTATAATATGTAAAACTTGTGATAAGTAATGTGTTACATTATATGTAAGAATATAAGTAATGTCCATTTTGTAGACACTTGTTTCTGTAATATATTTGTGTTTCATAAAATATATTTTATTTTTATACGTTAAAATAACTTAAAACCTTTAAACTAGCAATAGCACAGTGAAAAAGTATTGGGGTAAAATTTTGAACCGGGCTTAGGAAGGTTAACTTGTAAATAAAAAATGTAAGTTCAGACAAAAATAAAGCTAGAATTTCACAATTTTCTGTTTAAATTCAAGTTTACTTCTTTGATAAATAAATAAATTCCTGCTTAACCTTTGCTCGGGTTTCCCAACCAATCGTCTTCCTAAGAAAAATTGCCTGATTTCACATCATAATTCCTTTAATATATCCGCTAACTTTGTTAATCATTTACTTGTCAATATCGAGTTTTTCTTTCTTCATTAATCCGATAGAAATTTTTAAATTAATTAATTAATTAGTTTGTATTTTTAAATTTCACCTTCCTATAGGCACCCTATTTAATTCCTTATCCCGATAACTGGTATCGGAAACTTTCCATAATATCAAATAGGTCACGACTGCTTTTTCTGTAATTTATTTCTCATGAAAAATCGGCTTTATGAAAATTCGTGTTATATTTTACTAAATTTTTACAAAACACGTAAACATCACTTTTACATGCAACCTTTTACATATGCGATGCCAAATTATAAATGTTTTATTCAAATTTTTAGAGGATTTTATAATTATTTTTATAAATAGATTGTAGGATATGATATTAATGGGCAAATATTATTCAATTCATTTGTTACATTAATCTCAATTGTAAACAAATAATGGGATAGGAAATATTCCACGTTCGATATTATAAATAATTCATTGTATCTCTGTCCTCTTTTATCTCTTTTACTGTAGCTTATTTACATGGCTTTCAGGTTTTGAAATTTCCACTTAAGGCTATTCTATTAAATTCGTCTCTTTTAATCCCAACCAATAGAGACCAATAAAAGATCATAAAAGAATGCAGCGTAGCAAGTGAAAAAGTGCACTTCATGGTTTCAATTTTTTTTGTCTTGCATGCAAATATATATGACATGTCCTTTATCAAAATATATATTTATTTTATGTGTTATATAAGAAAATTAAAATGTTTAATTTATTTTGTCAATTTCTATCAAGTAAATATATATCAAGAACTTTCCTTCTAGATACAAATATACATGTTCATACAAGATTCATACATAGCTACTAAGCGAATTAAACAGCAAAGCACAAAATATATATTACAAGCAATAAATACAAAACAAACTATGTAAAATTACAAACGTATCTGCTTACAAAAACCGGTTTGTACATGGTTAAGCGCTTCCTACTTGAAGCTTTACTACACTTGTTTGCAATGAATAAAGGCATCTATAATGTTTAAAAAAATCAATAAGTTTATATTATATAAACACACAAATTTACCTGTGTGTTAATTTTTAGCGTTGCAATGAATGGACGCACTTAACGTCTGGGTTTTGTTTGCAGAAATTTTGAAAAAATCGAGATAATTTTGTATAAGTCAATCTTGTACAAAAAATACAATACTATTCAATTTAATTCCCAGAACTTTCATATTTGTTCCGAAATAAAAGTTCCACTTTTGAGATTTCAATGAAAATTTTTTAGAATTTCCTCTATCATTTTTTTTCGTACTTAAAATTTGAATATTATTTTCTATTGAAAACATTTAGGTAAATATTTTCAGGAAAATTGCGAACTTTTACAAGGAAATCACATGAAAGAATCATGGGATATATATCTAGAAAGAATTAATGAAATTGTAGTTGATGGTCTCAATAGATTAATTGAAAAAGATTTGAATTATTTGCTTGAAGAAACCGAAAATAAAGAAACGAATCCACCGTTTTTCATTTGTCGAATGGAACTACAGGTTTGGTATAGTTTTTTTGAGATTTTTCTAATCTCTTTTGCCTCTCAGTTACCGGAAGTGAAATTTGTTCCGTCTTTGCAAATGGAACAATCTGAAAATCTTTATGATTTGTTTGACTCAATACTTGCAGACATTTTCCGGCAAGGCAAATACATAAAAAGATTCATTCCAGATGAAATGAATTCTGCTGATTATCAAGTTAATTTTTTTTATATTTCTTAGTTTTTTGTTCATCCTTTATCCGCCTTTATTTTATTTAAATTTTAATTTATTATCATTACGACTATAGATGCATATTTCTTAAATTACGACATAAATAGATGGACATTTTACAACATATCCGTACATGGTTTAATGTGAACCATGCTACACTACAAGGAACAGGTGCAAAAATAAAAGTCTTTGAGTTTAAGGCTTTAAATAAAAATAAAATAAAAGAAGTTCTTATAATATTTAAAAATGCTTTTAAGCTATTATTTTTACATGAAAATATGAATTAAGTAAGTTTATTATTTATTAATATTTAAAAAAATTTTATAATTAAAAGAAACTTCATAATTCATTATTTAAAAAAAGAATTTTTCAATAAAACTTTATTTGGGTGCTATCGAATACAACGATTTTTTTGATCATTATTGTGGTAGGAATTTTGTGGTGATAGAAAAATTATCTCTCTGACCAAGTAAAAATCCTTTAATAAAGGTGTAATCCAATTTAATAAGATTTTCAACACACAACTAAGTTAGTGTGTTACCCATAATATAAATTTTTTTTTAATTATAGAAAATATTATCCAGTGAAACCAGGTGTACAAATATAGTATATGTTAGGAACAAATAAAAACAGATAAACAGTAAATGAGATAACAATTATTAAATACATCCAGTTTTCTATAATTAAGAAAAATCAATAAATTTTAATTACAAGTAGCACACAAACTTTCACATGTATTGAAAATCTTGTTACTCTGGATAACGCTTTTATTATAAGATTCTAAATTGATCAGAGAAATAAATTTTCCCGAACCACAGAAATATCATTGTGTTCGATAGCACCCAAACAAAGTTTGCTCTTAAAATTTCCTTCTAAAATAATAGGCATCACAATGATAATTTTTTTTAATATTTACTAATAACAATTTTCTTACTTCATTCAAGTTTTATTATTGTTAGACGCAATTAAATTCAAGTCTTCTTCAAGCATTTATTTTATAACAACTTCAAAATTGTGCCGTTTACTAGTATATTTAAACACCGAGGCGTGATAATTATTAATATTAATGTAATTACTGGTCATACATTTAATTGATTTAATTTAATATTATTTAATATAATATGATATAATTTAATATAGAATTTAAATATAAATATTTAACAGAAATAATTATTTCTACTAACTGATCTCCCTTCTACATTTAACCATAATAATTTTATATAGAGGTTTACTAACTCCTTACAATTATAATTCCATATCTAAGATGAATGCTTAAATTAGAAATATTTTTAACAAATAAATATTAAGTTATATTTAAATAATTAAATAAAAATAAATTAAAAATATCAAAGTAAAATGGTTTGATAAAATGACCTCGAAACAAATAAATTCTATTGGGTTGTGGTGTATGACAATTGAATACACACAAACTACAAAAATTCAATAGAACGAAACCGGATGTAATATAGCAAGCGCTTCCTGTAAGTTTCAAATTTTATCAGCAAAGGATTTCATTATATCATTTCTTAAAATAAGAAATTCGGCCCCTGTGGGCTACTAAAAATAATCCGCCCTCTTCGTAAGAAAATTCACAGAATAACAAACAGGAGCGAGATGTTCGGCAAAGTTGTAAAAAAGTGTCAGAACTAAAAAAATCAATTTGCGTCCACAAAATGTTTTCAGCGACTAATTTTAAATAATTACATAATCCCATATAAGTATATAATTAATATAATATATCTATAATTAAACATATTTAATATTTAATAATGTAACAAAGCACATTTGATACATTTATACTATTGATACACCTCAAAGTGTAGCGTTTGTGGAGTTATTTTTATTTTCTTTGTAATTAATTTTGAAATTTCATCGTTTATGAAAATGCAATGGCAAATTCCAATAGAACTTTCGGGGACCTATGATTCATAGGCTATGAAATAAAATCTTCCAGGGCCTCAATTAATAATTGAGTGTTCCTTAGTATATTTTGAGTGTAATGGATATTATTATAAATAACATAAAAACAATGTTAATTGAAAAGAAATCAGTGGTGAAAATTATAAAAAGTTCTTATAATAACATAAATATAGAATTTTAATAAACAAATATTTATATTTATTATGAATAATTAAATTTATAAATTATTATAAAAAATTAAAAAGTCACAAAATACCTTTTTTAATATAAATATTCTATAAAATATTTCCATTCAAGTAAATTCCTTTTGGTTTTAGGTCCTTATAGCAACTGAAAAATATCTTTTGTCTGTTTCTCTCTTAATATTAAATATTTTTTTAATCTCCTCAAAAATCACTTCTTTGCATTTATTTTCAATAATATAATCTTCAATTCTTTGATGAATTTTTTCAATTATTTTTACTAATATCATAAAGTAAAATCCTTTATTTTTGTTGACGTACCATCTGCTTTTTTATTTTTAACAGTTTGTATTAAGAGATTCCAAACACCAGGTCAAAGATTATTTATTTAATTATTAATTAATTAATTTAATAGTGCTTGAAAAACGACTAAAGATTAGAGATTTGTTTTCTTGTCTAACACGAATTTTTAATCTATGCTCGTAATGAAAATAAATGAAATGTTAAAAGAAAAGAAAAGAAAAGAAAAGAAAACCAAATCAATGTAGAATAAAAAAAATAAAATATTTTATCAATGGTTTGAAAAGGTCTTCTGGATAATATTATAATTCTGTCAGTTTTTTGTATCGGGAAATCAAGTCGAATTTTTTTAGGAATAAAGCAGATTTTATATTTACTATTTTTATTAGTTATACGGATTATATTAATGAAATATAAAAAACAAATTTATTATTAGATATTAAAATATCTCATATCCAAATTCCGTTTGATATAAGCAGAACAATGTACTTAGTACTAAAAAAATGCATTAAAATCCAATAATGACATGCATATTTTCAGTACTAAATACATTGTTCTGCTTATATCAAACGGAATTTGGATATGAGATATTTTAATTCTAATAATAAATTTGTTTTTTTATATTTTATTAATATAATCTGGATTCCGACCGATCCATACCATAGAAATAAGCACATCATTTGGAGTGCTCAAATACTTTCTATTTAACTACAAAAAATTTAGCACAAGTGTGTCATACAATTTGTCTGATTATAGCAGATTCAATACAAAAATGGCGTGGCCTAAAAATCACATGCAATGTAGTTGTAAGTATTCTTCCATGACAATTTATTAAAATACCAAAATTCAAATCCACTCAATTTACTTTTTAATATTCAAACTACTTAGCATTTGTAATTTTGACATTAATGCAGATATTGACTACAAATACTTTTTACTATATATTCGAAATATATTCACAGATGGAAAGTTAAGATTTTATATACCAGCGGTAGGCAACGTATGGCAAGTGAAAGGTTCTTTGGTAATACACTTTGAAAATGAAGGTTTATGAAAATTTTAGTACTTTCACCTTCTCCTTACTGTAAATCAGTAAAAATATATGTATGGCTGGATTCGTGCGACAGAATTTATATGAAACTGTCATTTAAAGTCATTTGCGATGATGTTTTTATGTAGTGTGTATTTTATCATAAAATAAAATTGTCTTAATATAGATTTCTAGTTTTACTCCAGTAGCACGCGGAGTGGTCAGTACTTTTTATTACCTATTTTGTGGCACTATAGTGCATTTGAATTGCCGACCTCTGGTAAATTTCATTATGCGGATCATTGTAGTTTACACAAAATACTACAATATACAATAGTAGTTATAAAATAAATTAAATAAAACGGACAGTCTATCCTACACAATAAAGGGCAGCTGTTTCAACCTAGGCATAAGAAAATTTAATTTGAAAATACAAAAGAGTAATTAACTATTAATTTAGGCTGAACTAGAAGTATTAGAGAACCTTAATGAACTCAGAAACCGCTTATTAAATGACCATATTGCACCGTCTATGACATTAGCCTGTCAGTATAAAGACAAATTCGCATCTTACTCCTACTTATGGACTCATGATACGGATGAGTTTTTGAGACAATTTCTAACATATGGTCGACAAGTATCTGTTGAAGAACTACTAGAGGGCATTGAAGAAAACCCACCTTCATTAGAACAATACAAAGAACAAGTAGATACCCTTTAACGTTTATCTAAATTTTAGTACAATATGTTAAGATAAATAGTTTTGAACAATTGTTTGAAACGTTGTCCAGTGAAACTGAAAGCAATGCAATATTTAATAGCTGGCTAAAACTCGACGTTCGACCATTCAAAGAAGCTCTTTTAAACACAGTTAAAAGATGGAGCTTAATGTTTAAAAAACATTTGGTTGATCAAGTTATTAACAGGTTTGGATAGAAATTGACACTCATTAAAACAACTTATTTCTTTATTATGTCAGTTTAAACGATTTGGAAAATTTCATTAAAACCACCGACAAAGGATTATCTTACGAATTAAAGGAAAATGATTATCATGGACTTGTTCTAGTCATGGGGTACATTCAAGCACAAAATGAACGCCAATCAATGTACGATCAAATGTTTGAACCACTTCAAAAGATCATAGATATCTTGAAAACTTACAACCAAGATATTCCACCGAACGTGTACGTTCAAATGGAAGTAAAACGAGTTCATATATCAGTTCTTTTATGTTAATAATCTTCGAACAAACAGGAACTTCCGGAAAAATGGAATAACACGAAGAAAATATCCGTTACAGTCCGTCAAGCCATTGAACCTTTGAAAACGAGTGAAGTATCAAGAATTAGAAACCAATCTACTGAATTCGAATCCAAGCAACTAGAAATAAAAGAATCCATGAAAGCTATGAACGCATTCGAATACAACTGTCCTAATCCTTATAATCAAATAGACAAAGTAAAATACAAAACCCATTCAAACCTTTATTTACCAAATGGTTTCAGTTTCACAAGCACCTTTATGAATTGGAACTAGAAGCATCTGGACTTTTGGAGGCGGGAAAATTGTTCGATTTCAAAATTGCTGAATTCAAGCAATTGAAACTAGCAAGACGAGATTTGTCCCTATTAAAAAACCTTTGGGATATAATCCACACCATTAAATTCAGCATTACCGATTGGCAAACAACGCCTTGGAAACAAGTTGATGTCGACAAAATGGATATGAATTGCAAAAAATTTGCCAAAGTAAAACCGATTCCAGAATCTCATAGTTATTTCTATGTTAAATCCTCTTAAGGATCTTCGAGCAATGGAAAGTATTGTGAGACAGTGGAATGCTTTTATCGGTTCAGAATTGGAAGTAAAGAATATGATGAGCAGTCTGCACGCTGTGGCAATGCTGAGTGATCCGACTATTAGAGATCGACATTGGGCTCAATTGATGAGAGCCACAGGAGTTCATTTTCAGATGAATGAAAATGTGACTTTGGCGGATTTACTGTCATTGAAGTTGCATCGATTCGAGGATGAGGTCAGCAATATCTTAGAACAGGCTAACAAAGAAAAAGTTATGGAAGATACATTGAATACTCTTCAGGTGACTTGGAGCACAATGGAACTAGAACACGAAGTCCATTCAAGGTAAGACACTTTGATAACTTTTAGTAATAATTAATAACTAAGCAAATAACGTGCTTTGATTTAGGAAACGGACTTGAAGCTTTGTTATGGGATTACTTCAAACTTATATGTTAGGGTCTTTTCAGTCAAATTATTATAAATGCTAGTATTTACTTTGGATAATTTTATTTCCAACATTCCTCAACCACAGTCCAGTATCCCTAAGCATCAAATACCATTGTCGAATGACTTCTACTGAATTTCATCTAAGGTTTTCTATTCTGCTAAAGACATTTATTTATCTTCTGGGGTATAAATTAAGTATAAAGGAATTCTTCTTTAACAAACCGATACAAAAAATAATCCACCATGCTACACCGGTAGAAAGAGGAAATGAAATTCACTTTTGGCAATTAAATGTTGTCGAATTCCTGCCGATTTTTCATAGCTTACGTAGTGAGACAACTAAGTACTTAGACTCGACAAGAAATAGGCACCCGATTTTATTCAAATTTTCAATAACAAACTAGCAGCATAGAATGGTTTATTTTTCAATGTAAGCTCAACAAAACCCACATGGCTTTTTAATAAAAGGATTTGGGGTATGAAGTCACCAAATTCGTGATATGCAGCTGCCAATCACTGGCACAATCAAAGAGTTTCCCTTAAAAATCCTTCTTCAGTTGTTGGAAGAGGTTAAAATTACTATGAGTGAGGTCGAGACTGTATAATAGGTGAGTGACATGAGTCAATTGTTGCTGTTGTCAGGTGAGATGTGTGGATTAGGACATTGTCATGCAATAGCCAGTGTTCATTGTTTCCTATTTTCCGCTGCTTTCTTCTTGCTTCCATTACCAGTTACACATAATAGTCACTGTTGATTTTGATATCTGATGCAGCTAAATCTCTTGAGAAAGCCTTTCATGTCACAAAAGATTTCTTGTGAGATGTGTCAGTTCTCATCTTCAGTAATGATTTCTCATCTTGCATCTTCCATTCGGCAGATTCATGTTTAGTTACAGGTATATATTTGTTCAGATGTGTCGCGTTTTTCGTGATTGTGTGTCTGAGAAAGCCATCACAAAGCTTTTCAAATTTTTCTGATAACACAATTTCCTGGTGTCCATTTCATTTAGAAAGTTATGCAACATACCTTTGGAGATGTTAATACGTTGTGTCAGGTCTCTTGTTTACAATGCAATAGTCTGCCATGATGATTTTCTTTTCATTTCCAACTTCTACAGGTCTGTCAGGGTTCTCCAAATCAAAACACCGGTGCACCCAATTGTAAAATACGAATTTAGCTGTAAATGGTTGTTTTACAAAGGCACTCACTCTTGTAAACATTATACTGTTGTACAATAATTTCTTGGCTACTAGTTTTCTTCAAAAGTAGAAACTTTATAACGCTTCGAAATTCAACATTATCTGACGCAGTAATAAAATATCTTTTTCAAACAAAAATATCTTAGAAAACAAAAACCTTTACATATTTAAGTATAATCGCTTGCAATATACTATTTGATAAAGTAATAATTTATTGAATAAATAGTTAAACAAACATGGCAACGATTTAATTATAAGAAAGCACTACTCAAACTTTCGTTTAACGATACATTTCAGCAAATTTTCCTGTCATTATCAGTTAGGATAAATATAGATATTAGGATAAATATAGAAATTATAGATTTTTAAAGAAATTTATTAAATATATTAATTATATCAAATTTTTTAATAAAAGTATTCTTTAGAAATTATAAAAATTATAATTCAAATAATATATTTGTTTAAATTTTAGCAATCAAATATAAGATTTTAAAATATTGAAATTTAATTTAATAATTATTTAATTTAACAACAATCAATACATACAATATACAAAAAATTATTTAAAAACATTCAAAATTCTAGTATTCACTGCATTTTGCACATTAATTTTCGGATTCAATGACTTTATAAATAACGGTTCACAAATCACACGTTCCTAATAACTATGGAAAGTTTTTAATAAAATTTTAAAACCAGACACCTACTTTACTTTTACAGCCCTTATTTTGCTCACTAATATTGGTCAATGCCTTCGGCCTAATATAATGTCCTTAAGCTAGAATACAGAGATGATAGGAAGTCTCTTCAATGTATGTGGCATTACACTCATTACATGTAAATTGATTAACTGATAAACGATATTATTTGAATTATAATTCTATTATCTATAATATATAATATAGTTATATATATATAGTTATTATATCCTACCTAATGATAATAGGAAAACTGTCGAAATATATTGTGAAACGAATGTTTCAGAGGCGCTTTCCTATAATAATTATTTGTTGAGTATAATTAAACAAAAATAGATACCTTATTGAAATTTAAAACTGTAAATGATTGTTTCATTCCGAAATATATCACGAGTATGATATATTTCGTGATATATTTCGGAATGAAACAATCATTTACAGTTTTAAATTGCAATAAGGTATCTATTTTTGTTTAATAATACCATAGCTATTAAAAACTTTAAAAGTTTTCCCCTGAAAGCCATCCAAATATTGAACATAATCGTGACATCGTTCAAAAGAAATTATTAAGTGTTCAACATATATACTTCAATAAATATTTTGTTTAGTCTTCAAGCAACTAAATTCTTGTCTTTTTTATACAGTTAAAATAACTGTGGATGGGGTCTCAATCTTTTAGCTTAGGGCCTAAAATATATAAACCAGACCCTAATTATAATTGAAATGTTCCAAAAGGAAATTCCAAAAGAGCCGTTTTAACTTTTTACTCACTGCTGGTTTTGACTAATCCGTCGAATGTTTGCAAAGACGTTTTGTCTAATCGTACACAATAAACACGAAGCCAATTCCGGCAGACAAATTTTGCCTGACAATGCGCTTATTGTATATTATTATTATTCTGAATAACAATTAACAAATTTCATCAAAACGCTGAATTTTATTTACATAATTTATCTCTATATTTTGTTGCAGGCATATCGTAGTAAAACAAATTATATTAAATCACTACTCGTTTAAAGTCAGTAGTACATTAAAAACTAAAATATTTAGAACGCAAATTACATTATTGAGAATAAATGAAGAAATAATGGAAAACCTCGAGGATAATCAGAGCCAGTTGCAGAATTTGTTGATGTCCAAGCATAATGCATACTTTCTAACCGAAGTGAAGGACTGGCTGAATAAGTTATCGACTGCTGATCAGGTCTTGAGCATGTATATGGAAGTTTCTCGATCTTGGGCGAGTTTGGAATCTATTTTTATTGGAACTGAGGACATCCGAGTTCAGTTGCCAGAATCCAGTCAGAGATTTGATGGGATTGATAAAGATTTTAAGCTCCTTTTGAATGATGTAAGTTTACAAAACTTCGAAAATAAGTCAAAAAATATAAATAAATCTAATTTCTCTTCACAGACCCACTGTTGGAGGTTGCACATTTCGATATTGAAACTAAAAACTCATTGGATTATTTGCTTATATAAATTTATAACATTAAAAAATTTGATCGTTTATTAAAACAACGCAATGATTTTATCAAATATCACAAATTGATTTAAAAATTACTTGACAAAAATTGAAACAACTTTATAAAAAGATTTATTTTTTATTATAGATTTAAAAAAATATCATATATCATTTTCATTCTTTCTAGTATATTTTTAACATTTAAGTCTAAATAATAAAATATACATGCAATAAAAGTAAATGGCATTTAAAGTAAAATGGCATTAAGTCAAACCTTAGAAAACGTTAAAGCTGATAATTTGTATTAAGTACACCAGAAACCACTCAGATACGTTTCCTATAATATAAGAAAAAAATCAATAATCTTACATTATAGAAACATATATATTTACTTTGATTTGACGCTGATGTTCTCATTGATAGTGCAATGAAATACGTCTTACACTATCGATATCTAAAAGGTGGTAGAAAAATTAAATACTGCACACGAACACAACACACAGTAAAAACACATGCAAAATTTCGATATATAGAAATGCGCCACTGAGATAAGTATTCTATAATAACTTTATTTTAGATAATTTTAAGGAAAAAAATGATCACTGAAAATGTTTTTAAATGTATTTTTAAAGAAACTACGCTAAATTGTCATGAAAATGACGAAATATCATCTTAAGATTTATTTTTCAGCTAAAATTAAGTTAAATATTACTTAGAATTCCTGGTATTTGTTTCAGAAAAATTTTAGAAAAATATATTTTTGGCGATTGATTTAATTATTTAATTATAATTAAAAATATATCTGACTTACATTATATTGAAATAATTCCAAAATAATTATAAAATAAATTTCATAAAATTCGTAAAAAACCTGAAAATTAATTAAAAATAATTTATAATACAAATGTTGACTAAAAGTAATATTTAATAACTTGAATAATGATCTTATATCTATATGGATCAAAATTCAAGACTTAAATTTACTTAAAATTTAACATCTTAACTGAAAGCCATTTCAAAAATGGCTAAAATAAATTTCTAGACAAACGAATCTTATTCAATTGGTGAGTCACCTATTGTAGACCAATTGATGCACAAACTAACCACAACTATAGAAAATGTATCTCAGTGGTGTTTGGTGTAGAAACAAGCATTGATTTATAGTCAAAATGAAGACAAAATTGTCTTTTTAAAAGATTCTTTATGATTAAATGGGATGATGATTAAATTCGCTTTTTGAAGTTTCTTTTTTCTCTTTCTTCTTTGCCTTTTTTGAAAATAATCTATAGTCTAACTATTTTGTTATTTGAACAAATCATTTTTTCTTTTAACATATTAAATTAATTATTTACTTAAATATTTTGTAATGTGCAGGCACTACACATGACATTTCCATAACAAAGACACACTTGATAATGGTTGTACCAAAATATCTATAGTTTTGATCTATAGTCTTACAAATATTAATATGAAAATTATTGAATCAAAAAAAGATCAAAGGTGAAACCGAAAGATAAATATAAAATTAATTGTGTTTAACCTTTGATCACACAATGGTGTATTTTTGCTTGTTTTCAATATTTAGACATCTTTTTCTTGGTAATATTTATTAATTAGGTTACGGGCACTAGAAATGTGGTGGAAGCAACCAGTGTAAATGGTCTAAGTGAACGACTAGAGACTATCCAAAGTCAATTAGGCGAATGTGAAAAAGCATTAATGGATTACATGGAAACAAAACGTTTAGGATTTCCAAGATTCTATTTTGTCTCTCATAATGATCTATTGGACATTCTGTCACATGGAAATGAACCAGAAATTGTAAATAATTATTACTAGAATAACTCTCCATCATAAAGTTTAATTTAGGTAATGAAACATCTGACAAAACTGTTTGATAGTATGGCAAAATTGAAGTTCTCTGATCACGACAAGCCAGAGGATAAAAAAGACAAAACAAAAACAGCAATTACTATGTACAGTAAAGATGGAGAGAAAGTTGATTTTCATGAGCCTGTCTTACTTGAAGGTAGAGTCGAACAATGGTTGACAAAATTGTTGAAAAATAAGAGAAGTACAATGAGATGTCGTTTGTCGGAAGCTGTAGCTGTTTATGAAGAGAAACCCCGCGATCAATGGTTATTCGAGTTTCCAGCCCAAGTTGCCTTATCAAATTCCCAAATCGGCTGGGCATGTGAAACACAACTTGCATTCCAAAGACTAGAAGAAGGATTTGAAAATGCACTAAAAGACTTCAACAAGAAACAGGTTAATGATGAATTTAGAAATACTAACTAACTTAAAGTTGATTTAGATCAACAACCTTAATGCCTTAATCACAATGCTTGTAAAAGATCTTAGTGGAGAAAACCGGCAGAAAATCATGACTATTTGTACAATAGATGTACACAACAGAGATGTAGTTGCAAAATTGATCAATCAAAAAGTTGAAAATGCTGAAGCTTTTACATGGTTATCGCAACTACGACATCGGTTAGGAATCTTTCAGAAGAAAATTCATTCATAATTATGTTAATTAAATTATAGTTGGGATGATGCGAAGAAAGACTGCTTCGTTAATATTTGCGATGCCGAGTTTCTATACTATCACGAGTATTTGGGAAACACTCCTCGTTTGGTTATCACACCTCTAACAGACAGATGCTATATTACCTTGACACAGTCTTTGCATTTATTTATGAGTGGAGCTCCAGCCGGACCAGCCGGAACAGGAAAGACTGAAACTACAAAAGATTTGGGTCGTGCATTAGGAATGATGGTCTATGTCTATAATTGTTCTGAACAAATGGATTACAAATCAATAGGTAAATTGCTATAGTCCATGTTATCCAATGGTAATGACAATGATAATTTAAGGAAACATCTACAAAGGTCTAGCACAATGTGGAGCCTGGGGATGTTTTGATGAATTCAACAGAATATCAGTTGAAGTGCTATCTGTAGTTGCAGTGCAGGTCAAGTGCATTCAGGATGCGCTGAAAGGTTTGACTCATGAACAAATGCAAGGATCAGATGACGAGTATACGACATTTAAATTTTTGGGAGAAACGATTTCAATAGCTCCGACAGTTGGAATATTTATTACAATGAACCCAGGTTATGCAGGAAGAACGGAATTACCGGAAAACTTAAAAGTAAACAATTAATATATTTCTTTTTTCTATATTCATTTTGAAATAGGCACTATTTCGTCCATGTGCTATGGTCGTACCGGACTTTGATTTGATTTGTGAAATTATGTTGGTCGCTGAAGGATTCTTAGAAGCTCGATTGTTGGCCAGAAAATTTATCACTCTGTACAATCTCTGTCGAGAATTGCTGAGCAAACAAGACCATTACGATTGGGGATTAAGAGCAATTAAATCTGTATTGGTTGTTGCTGGAGGTTTAAAACGAAACGATAGAGAAAGACCAGAAGATCAAGTTTTAATGCGAGCTCTAAGGGATTTTAACACTCCGAAGATCGTCACAGATGATTTGCCGATATTTATGGGATTGATAGGAGATCTGTTTCCTGCTTTGGATGTTCCGAGAAAACGAAATCCTGAATTTGAAGCTGAGATCAAACAAGCGGTTCTTGAAAATCATCTTCAACCCGAAGACAATTTCATTTTAAAAGTAAAAATAATTTGGTTGAAATAGCTATACTTATAATGCAAACTGTCAGGTGGTTCAATTGCAAGAGTTATTCGATGTTAGACATTCAGTTTTCATTGTTGGCAATGCTGGAACAGGCAAAACCAATGTATGGAGGACATTGAATAGAACATACAAAAGAGCTAACAAGAAACCAATAGCCATAGATATAAATCCGAAAGCCGTTACAAATGATGAATTGTTTGGTATAATCAATCCGGCTACAAGAGAATGGAAGGATGGTATGTATATATTGTTTATATATATTAAAAAGAGAGTTTGAAGACTATAAATCAGTAATATATCGATGTTTGTTGATACTCACGAATTTTCGGCACTGCTTTTTTCAAGTGAATTTTTCCGAAATATAAAAAAAAACAAAGATTTAAATGGACCATCCACTTTATGCAAAATGAAGATACCTCCCAAAGGATTTACGAAAGTTTAGATGTTAAATTGAAAATATGATATTTTATGAATCAGATGATTCATAGAGATCTGAAAATATGAAAGAATAAAATAAAAAAATAATCAATCATATACAATCAAAAGAATAAAATTAAAAAAAACTTTAAGAAATTTGCGAATTCATAACCACTAAGGCAATAAGTGGAAATGGGGGGGGGCGTAAAAACAGCAGGAGCTGAGTCGCTGTAGATTTTATATGTTTACACGACTACTTAATCTTGCGAATAAGCGAATCAATTTCATATATGTGATTGAGAAGTTCTTGATATCAAGCAAATCTTGCTACTTATGGTGCATGGTATTAGTTAATCCATTAAAGCTTGATATTAGGCGAATTTCGCTATTAGACGATTTGCTAATACACGAATTGGACTCTATATAGTTATTTATTTATAAATTGAATATTTAATGATTAACATAGCTTTTAATTTGAATCGACAACATGATATTTTTATTTCAATATTATCTGAAAATCAACATTTCTCTATCGAATAATTGTGTTTATAAAGATAATGCTTAAATGGAAATTATTCATATAATAATATTCATAATAATAATAATAATAATAATGTGACTTCCATTTAAACAATATTTTCAAACAATTTTAAATTTGAAATCAAGTGAATATAAAAAAATATTAATATCTTATAAACTATATTTTATACTTGCCGACTATCATGGACAAACTGTAATACTCACAGGGGTCGACTTTGCACTAATTTCTGGCTATTGAAGAATTTTCTATTAGATATTCTTCAATGAATACAATGTATAATTATTAATATTTCCCATGTTTATTGTCTACACTAATTATATGGCTTTGAGAAGAAGAAATTACAGCTTCATGTTTTTAGGCTGTCTAAATAGAGATGTTCCCTACAATTGTCAATAAGTTACTAAATCTTTCTTATGTTGTAACTTTATATCGAAACGCCACAGTAAAACGGTCCATATTCTTTTAGGATAGTATGTCCATAGGTCCATATAGGTCCATATTCTATCAGGAACAGTCTGACAGAGGTCAGTTTCATTGGTATTGTAAATGGGATATACTTATATTCTCTTTCTTTTGACAGTTTCATTCGTAATTATAAGAGATACTGTAGTTTTCTCACCATTTCTCACTGCATTTGTAATATTTTGAACAATTGCTATCTGAGGAGTTTAGACTAAATCTGTAGTCTCTTATCACATATACTAGTGTACTAAGACGTTATGTAACCCATGTAACATCTTGAGTCATAAGAATCGAAAAAATCTCAAAGTTTTATTGGTTATAAAATATCATTTTTATTTGATTTAGTCTTCCAAAGAGGAATAATTATAATATAGTGTTTAAAGGGATATTAAATTAATATTAATATTATTAATATTAAATCTTTTTAGGTCTCTTTTCGGTAGTAATGCGAGACTTAGCAAATATACCCCATGATGGACCAAAATGGATTGTCCTAGACGGAGACATAGATCCGATGTGGATTGAATCTTTAAATACTGTAATGGATGACAATAAAGTTCTGACATTAGCTAGCAACGAAAGAATTCCTTTAACTCCCTCAATGAGACTTCTGTTTGAAATCAGTCATTTGAAAACTGCAACCCCAGCTACAGTTTCCAGAGCTGGAATTCTTTACATAAATCCAACAGTAAATAATAATAATCATGTTAATGTTTCTATAATTACTTTGAAGGATTTGGGTTGGCAACCCTTTGTGACGAGTTGGATCAACAAACGGGAAGCTCAAACTGAACAAGCCAATCTCACAGTGTTATTTGACAAATACGTACCGATGTGCCTTGACGCAATGAAGACTAAGTTCCAAAAGATTACTCCAGTCCCAGAAATTAGTCAGGTGGAAATGTTGTGTAGACTGTTAGATTGTTTATTGACTCCTGACAATGGAATCGTAGCCAACGATGCTTCAAAGGAGCTTTACGAGTTGTTTTTCGTGTTTTGCTGCGTATGGGCATTCGGTGGATGTACATTTCAGGATCAGGTAAATAATGATTCTTGAATGATAAACATTACAACCGTTTATTAAAGCGTTATTAATTAGGTTTGTGAATGTTATTTATGTGTTGTTTGTTTATTGGTCATGGAAATAATGTAGATCCCAAAAGAGGCTCCAGTTTCAGGATTGGTACAATTGAAGTAAATGCACAAATTACAGATGTGAAATATTAACAACCTACAAAATGAATATCCTAAAATACTCGAATAATAAAATATGAAATCATATTTCCGAATTTCTTAATAAAAAAATTTTATTCAAAAAGACAAAATTTCAAAATTCAAGGTACACAGAGAAAATTCCTTTAATATGAGAAAAATTAATCCAATAATAACATATACACTTCCACTCGGATAGCAGCACCTTTTTTCGGTAGCTAAAGGATGTTGGGGTCTGAGATGAGGTAGGAATCACACATTGAGTTGAGGGGTGTTGTTTTAGAAATAAGTTAGAAATGAAATATAAATAGTAATTAAAATTTACTATATTTAGAAATTAAATAAAAAATACGGTAAACAAAGTATTTTAGGTATATCAATAGTAATTAATAATTACTATTTTTAGATAGATACCGTTTGAGACTAAAATCAATAAATTCAAATTATACACAAATTTTATGATAAAGGTTGTGTCGAAAATTAAGTGACAGGAAAAGAAAATGAATTATTATATTATTGTCAGTAACGTCATTTATCCTTTTCTTTTATGATTCATTTTTATTTATAGTTTTTTTATTTTTATTTACAGATTTATTCTGTTACTTTTTTACTGTTGATCAATATTTTCTATATAACACAAATTTTCGACACTTGTTTTTATTTCTTTAATCTTTTAAATAACACTTAAAATAGCAAAAATAAAACATTGATCTTTAGTTGAATATAAAATGATTGTTTTTTTGTAGGAGAATAAATTAAATGTTAAACAATTAAATGATAAGATAAGCCCTTTGCAGTAAATAGAACTCTTAAAAAGAATTTAATATTTGACTGATGTTAGTATATGTAGCAAAAGTAGAAAAAACTTTTTCTATAATTAAGCAAACAAAATAAAATTCATTATAATAAACATAGATGTATCACTAGAAAAGTCATAATATAATTCATAAAAATAAAATAAACAATTGAGCACGATTTAATAATAAAAAGTAAAACCAGTCATTTTGATTGGTCTGGTAGTTCTAGTGTTAATAATGGAAGATATATTATAAATATTATTGAAATAAAATTAAAATAATATTTAAGTTAATTGACCATCGGCTGGAATTCTCAAGATGGTTTACAACAGAATTCAAATTCGTCAAATTCCCTAAAGATGCTCTGGTATTTGATGTATTCATAGATCCAGCTACGAAGAAATTTGAGCCATGGCAAAAGAAAGTTCCACAATTCGAATTGAACAGCGAAATCCCGTTACAGGTAATAATTTGATTAACAAAAAGTATGTTATATGTAAAAAAATCTTAGTCAACATTGGTGTATACCAACGAAACGGTGCGTTTGAAATACTTCCTTGACTTACTTATAGCTAAAAAGCATCCTGTGATGCTAGTGGGAAATGCCGGGACTGGTAAAACAGTACTGATGCAGGTTTGTTTGAATATTAATAGGAAAGTTTAGGTATAAATAATTTCTCAGGACAAATTACGATCACTTGTTGAAACAACAGACTTCATATATGGTAGCAAATGTCCCATTCAATTTCTACACGACCAGTGCAATGCTTCAAAGAGTTCTCGAAAAACCTTTGGAAAAGAAAGCCGGAAAGAATTACGGTCCACCAGGAAATCGACAATTGATCTATTTTGTTGATGACTTGAACATGCCAGAAGTTGACAAATATTTCACAGTTCAACCTCACACCTTAATGAGGCAACACCTTGACTATAACCATTGGTACGATAGAACGAAATTAACTCCGAAAGAAGTCCACAACACATTATATGTTGCTTGTATGAATCCGACTGCCGGTAGCTTTTCTGTCAATCCTCGTCTTCAGGTATTTTTTATTAATTTATTAAAATTTTTATTACTATTGGATTTCCTGAAAAATAATTGGTATGATAATAACCGTTTCTAACTCTTCATATTCTATTTTAACAAATAAGACACAAAAAATTAAAAATATTCATCCTGCGATTTAATTAATGATTTTTTAATTTTTAATTAATTCATGCCACCTCCTATGTAACTTTTAATTTCTGATCAATTTATATTATATTATTTTTATGCAATCCCAACATTATTACTCATATTATTAATAATATAATATCCGTCATTAATTTGTTTGTTTGTTTGTATGTGTGTCAGATCAAATCCACTAATAATATAATATATAATATAAATATAATAAATAAAATCTTTTTAAACGACCCGGTTTTCTCACATGGACAACTATACGTAGCTTTATCGAAGTCAAGGAATCGTGACAACATAAAAATATACATCGCTCCAGGGCCACAACAAGGAATAAAAGGAATTTCACTCACAATATAGTTTATAAGGAAACTTTGGACATGTAAAATTTAACTTTAAGTTACTTGAAAAATTTTAAAAATAAAATTTACAAAAAATTAACTTTATTTTTATTATCATTTTAACTTTTCCCGTCATGCTTGACGGAGGATTATACTAGTTATTATAGAGTTTTATAAATTTTAATAAATTATATAGATTTTTATCCATATACCTTAAATGCCAGTTTTAGAGTAAAATGTAAGTACATGACGAATTACAATTTCACGAGTTACAAGGTAGGTTGGTGTGAAAGGTAAGGTGTAATTTAATCAATTCAAACTCAGAAGTACATATTACCTAGGAACTGTGCAATCCAGAAGTATAAGGATAACTCACAGTAACTTGCTCGCTATAGTTAAATATAAAATCACCTACCTAGAGTACTCCTGGTCTTTCTTTATGTCTAAGTATCCCAATTGTAATAATTTTCAAGTGTCTTTGATGATGTTTAAGTTAAGGGACTTTGAATATTATCCGGTAACTTTCCCTTTTGAAATTGTAGATTTTTGCCTTTTTTTCTATAATTAAAATGATTGCCTTTGAAGCCGAATGTTTACCAGTAGTTTCGAAGATTAAAACTTAACCGTATTTTCCCACATATAGCCCGCATACGCAGATAATCCACACCCTCATATACTTTAAGTTTTGTGTAAAAATTAACCAATTTAGTAAATTAACCAATACGTGTAAAAAGGTTTGATATAAACCGCCCCCTCCTGCGGGGTATGTAAAATTCGGTATAACCTGCGTATTGTATGCGGGAAAATACGGTAGTTATACAGCCATATTCAATCATATATTCTTTTTATTTATAGGAACGTAATAATCTCAGTGAAAATTTATAATATTATTAATCCTAAGAAAAGATAAAATAAAGAAAATTATATTTTCCATTTTCAGCGACATTTCTGCTTATTTGCCATGTCATTCCCTGGTGAAGAAGCTTTGGAAACAATTTATGCAAGCATTCTGAATCAACATTTATTGTCTGAACAGTCAGGCCAAGAATTCAGTTTGGAATTGAAGCGAATGCATGTAGCAAAGGAATTGGTCAGTTGTGCTCTTACCCTTCAACAAAGAATAACATCGAACTTCCTGCCAACTGCTATAAAATTTCATTATACTTTTAATTTGCGTGATTTGAGTAACATTTTCCAGGCAAATTTCCCATTATTTGATTTCATAATTCATATTCCAATTTAGGGGATATTGTTTTCCACACCTGATTGCGTGAAGAATAAGCAAGCTTTAGCAAGGCTTTGGCTTCATGAATGTGAAAGAGTTTATTGTGACAAGTTCGTTGATGATGACGATTTGGTAAAATATCAACAAATAGTCAAAGAAGCCGCTAAGAAACATTTATCAGATTGGTATAGTAGTGGTGACGAAGATTTATGGAAACAGCCGCTTTTATATTGTCATTACGCTCGGCATATTGGTGATGAACGTTATATGGCCGTTGAAAGTTTGGATGGGATTAAAAAGATTTTAACGGAAGCCCTGGAAACCTATAACGAAACAAACGCAGCGATGAACTTAGTTCTGTTTCAAGATGCCATTCAGCATGTTCTAAGAATAAGTCGTATTCTTGAATCAGCCTCGTGGAAATGCCCTCCTGATAGGAGTAGGAGGAAGTGGCAAACAGTCGCTATCCAGATTATCTGCATATCTAAGCTCATTAGAAGTCTTTCAGGTAAAATGAAATGAGTCCTTCATAATAGTTTACTTTTCTAATTGTATATAGGTTACTCTACGAAAGGGATATGGAATTGCAGAACTGAAACAAGATTTGGGTCAACTTTATATCAAAACTGGACAGAAAAATATTGGCACAGTCTTCTTATTGACAGATGCACAAATAGCCGATGAAAAATTCTTAGTTCTTGTCAATGATTTGTTGGCATCAGGCGAAATCACGGATTTATTCCCGGATGATGATGTTGAAAATATTTGCAATAGTTTGAGAAATGAAGTAAAAGCGCAAGGTATACAAGATACAAAAGAAAATTGCTGGAGATTCTTTTTGGAAAGAGTCCAAAAAACATTGAAGGTAATAATATTAGATTCCAAACTGTTGTTCCCAGAAGATCTTCTTTAACAAATGAAATTTTTCCCGAACCCCTTGTCTAGTAAATAGAAGGGAAAAGGCTTAATAAAAATAATAAATAACTTTTTTCCGATTTTTAAATACATTTATTCAAAAATAATCCTAACTACAAAATTTAGACGGTATTTATTTAGCAAATATAAACAGGATGTCAGACGGATATTTGAGTAATTATTTTTAATTTTTTACTAAGAAATTATTAAATTCGATTATTAAATTATTAAATTGATTATCAAATTAAAAAAACCGTCATTGTTGTAAATTAAAAATATTATTATTATAAGAACTTTTTTCAATTTTCACCACTGTATTCTTTTCAATTGACATCGTATTTATTAAAAATCTTGACAATGAATCAATAAAGATATCGATGATTTTCGATATCTTTACTGATTCATAGTCAAGCTTTTTAATAAATAGAATAAAACTATTAAAAAAACATTATTATTTAATTAATAATTAATAATTATTATTTAAATAAATAATTAAATAATAATTATTAATTATTAATAAAACATTTACACATTATTAATATCAACAGCCAATTGATAGCTGAATGACTTTTAATAATCCAATATTTATTTTCATTAGGTTATTCTTTGCTTTTCGCCTGTTGGAATGACGCTTCGAGTTCGTGCAAGAAAGTTTCCAGCTCTAGTCAACTGTACAAATATCGACTGGTTCCACGAATGGCCAGAGCAGGCTCTTATTTCTGTATCTAGACGATTTTTGGAAGATTTCCGATTATTAGACGTATATTCTATATAATTTCTCTTTGTTACAAAGAATGTTTATATTTTCTCCAGGATAACCTTAAAGACTCTACCTCAGAGTTTTTGGCATTTGCCCAAAAGTCTGTCAATGAAATGAGTACAACCTATTTGACAAATGACCGAAGATACAATTACACAACTCCAAAATCGTTTTTAGAACAAATTTCATTGTATGAAAATCTCTTGGAACAAAAGAATACAGAACTTTTGGCTAAAATCGAGAGATTAGAAAATGGCTTGACGAAATTGGAATCGACAGCAGAACAAGTATTCCAAATATATATATTTATATTTATATTGTTTATCAACATTTCAGGTTGACGCTTTGAAATCTAAATTAGCTGACCAAGAAGAAGAAGTGGAAAAACGAAAATCTGATGCCAGCAAATTGCTCGTTACATTGAGTCAGGATGCTGAACGAGTTCAGAAAGAAAAAGAATTTGCTGACCAGGAGGATGAAAAAGTGTCAAAAATACAGGTGGAAGTCAATAAGAAACGTAACGATTGCGCCGCTGATTTAGCAAAAGCTGAACCCGCCCTTCTTGCAGCCCAGGCAGCCTTAAATACATTAAATAAAGACAATCTAACAGAAATGAAATCCTTTGCACAGCCTCCACCAATCGTTGTGACAGTCATGGGTGCTGTTATGTGTTTAATGGCATCGGGAGGAAAGCTCCCAAGAGACAGAGGATGGAAAGCAGCAAAAGTAGCGATGGGAAAAGTTGACCAATTTTTAGATGCTCTAATAAATTATGACAAAGACAATATACATGACAACAGTCTCAAAGGAACAAAAGAATACTTATCGAAACCGGATTTCGAGCCAGATAATGTGCGTACGAAATCAGCTGCAGCTGCTGGACTTTGTGCCTGGGTTATTAACGTAGTACTATACAATGAAGTCTACAAAGAAGTCAAACCGAAAAGAGATGCTTTATTAGCAGCAGAAACCGAACTTAAAGCCGCATCAGATAAATTGGCAGTTATTCGGGAAAAGGTTGCAGATTTGGAAAAGTCTTTGGCTCTTTTGAATGCCCAATACACAGATGCACAGAATAAAATGCAACAAGTTCAACAGGAAGCCGATCAAACTGTAAAAACGATAGAATTAGCAAATCGGCTAGTCAATGGACTTGCATCGGAAAATGATCGTTGGAATTTACAAGTGGCAGAAATGAAAATTCAAGCCAAAACTTTGCCTGGGGATGTTTTAGTAGCGGCGGCATTTATTTCCTATGTCGGATACTTCACTAAGCAGTATCGTATAGACCTCCTGGAAAAGCATTGGTTTCCATTCATGTCGAATCAAAAGGTTAAGATTCCAATCAGTGATAACTTGGATCCAATAATAATACTAGTGGATGACGCAATAATAGCAGGATGGAGTAATGAAGGACTTCCAACTGACAGAATGTCTATTGAAAATGCAGCAATTATGGAACGCTGTGAAAGATGGCCTCTTTTGGTTGATCCTCAACTACAAGCGATGAAATGGATCAAAAAGAAATATGGAGACAACCTGAAAATTGTTAGACTGGATAGAAAACGTTATCTCGATACCATTGAAGAATCAATTACAGCAGGCGACATCTTACTAATTGAAAACATTGGTGAATCCATTGATCCAGTTCTTGATCCGTTGTTGGGAAGAATGACGATCAAAAAAGGTCGAGCTATTAAAATCGGTGACAAAGAAATTGATTTCAATCCGAAGTTCAAACTAATCCTACAAACGAAATTAGCAAATCCTCACTATAAACCGGAAATGCAAGCCCAAACCACTTTGATAAATTTCACAGTGACTCGAGATGGGCTGGAAGATCAGTTGCTAGCATCGGTGGTGCAAAAAGAAAAACCCGAATTAGAGGAGATTAAATCCGAACTGATGAGATCACAAAATCAGTTTAAAATAACTCTCACCGAACTGGAGGATGCTTTACTAGAAAAGCTTTCATCAGCGGAAGGAAACTTTCTGGGAAATTATGTGTTGGTAGAAAATCTTGAAACTAACAAAGCCACAGCATTGGACATCGAGAAAAAGGTCAAAGAAGGAAAAGAAGCGGAAATTATGATTAATGCGACAAGAAACCAATTCCGGGTTTGTGCAACTCGTGCTTCTTTGGTGTTCTTTATCATGAACGATCTTTATAAAATCAACCCAATGTACCAATTCTCATTGAAGGTTTCCATGTTTGGTGATTTTTTTGTTTTTATCTCATGATTTTCAGGCTTTTACGGTGGTGTTTGAAAACGCAATAGATCGAGCAGATTATTCCGAGGATGAAAAGGAACGTGTTATGAACATATTAGACAGCGTGACGTATATGCTGTACGTCTATACTACTCGAGGTTTATTCGAGAAGGACAAACTGATATTTACTACTCAAATGACATTACAAGTAATACATAATTTACTCCATGAAATCTATCTATCTATCACTCCTTAATAAAGATCCTTCTCAATGCAAGTCAAATAGATATCAGTGAGTTAGACTTTCTTCTGAGGTTGCCAGTAATTCCAAATTTAACTTCTCCTGTGGACTTTATCAGCCATATCGGCTGGGGAGGAATTAAAGTTAGTCTCATTATAGAAAACATTACATTTTCACTCGTAAACCTTCCAAACAGGCTCTTGTAGCTTTGGAAAGCAATGAATTTAAAAACCTTGACAATGATATCGTTGGATCGGCCAAAAGATGGAAAAAATTTGTAGAAAGTGAAGCACCGGAAAAAGAAAAATTTCCACAAGATTGGAAAAATAAATCCGCAATACAAAAACTGTGCATGATGAGAGTTCTGAGGCCAGATCGTATGATATATGCAATCAAGTAGATTTAATAGACAATAACGTTTTCATTCACATTTGTAAATAGGGATTTTATTTCGGAAAATCTCGGCGCTAAATACGCAGAAGGAAGACAAGTAGAATTTGTTAAGTCTTTCGAAGAAGCTACAAGTTCTACACCAATATTTTTCATCCTATCTCCAGGTGTCGATCCATTAAAGTCTGTGGAATCCCTTGGAAAGAAATTAGGATTCACAACTTCCAATAGCAATTTCCACAACATTTCATTGGGTCAGGGACAAGAGGTAATTATTTGAAATGTCATTTATTTTCTTTCCTATTGTTTAAATGCAGAATTATTATAATAAAAACTTATTACATTTTTTAATTATTTGCAGATTATTATATTTATGTAATATAAGTAAAGAAGTATTTAATTATATTACATATTATATTTAATATAATACCTTTCTAAAGTTGCTGCTGAAGATTTTGCAGAGAAAAGATTTAGAAGAAAATGCTTCTAAATTAATGTCTATTTTATTTATGAATTGTACTTCATGTTTAACATTTTCATATATGAATAAATATAATATTATTTTCGAAATTAAACTATTATTTTAAATATATAACAGCAGGAAACAAATTAACCTTTTTTATAAAAAAATTATGAAAGGGCTCCATAAGATTTTTAGCCTTGCACGCCTTCATGAGTTAAGAGGTAAGAAGAGATAAAGAAAATAAAATATGACCTTGAATTGTTTTTAATTGTAAATGTAAAGAAATTTTTAAAACATACGAATACTTAATTTTTACTTCAAAACACATGAAATTGGATAAACATGAAATTTCACATCGACTAGAGATATTTTTTCCTATTTAACAATTGAAAAAGGCAATGTAAAAATTTTGCATTAAATAGGAAAATAATAGTGATCTATAGTCAAAATGATGATAAATGAAATTTTAAAAGAAAAGACAGATCAAAGATGACCAAAAATTTAAAAACAACTATCCTTATTTTTGCATTTATATTTTTACATTAAATTATAATATTAATTTTTATTGATGTTTAAAAATCCATTAACATTATTTCTTGGTAACAGAATAAATTAAATGTTTAACAAATAAATGATATAATATAAGCCTTTGCTGCAAAATATTTATTATGTGGAAATTTTCGATTATAAAATAATTCTTTTTAATTAATAATATAATAACTGTCATTAATTTGTTTGTTTGTACGTGTCAGATCAAATCGAAATTTTTTGACATAAGATTTAACTTGAAGTTACTTGAAAAATTTTAAAAAATTAACTTTATTTTTATTATCATTTTATTATAAGAACTTTTTCAATCTTCACCACTGATTTCTTTTCAATTGACATTATATTTATTAAAAAGCTTGTACTATGTATCAGTAAAGATATCTATGTTTTCTTTTTATATTCACAAATTTTTGGACTGCCTTTTTCAAGTGATTTTGATATAAATTTTATTTTGATTTTGTTATATACATAATGCATATCGAGCAAAATAGGAAACCCAAATTAATTCACATTTACCAAGTCTAAAGAAAAAGAAAATTAAAAAGATCCTATTATCATTATCTTCTGAGGATTTCCAATGACGGACTTTTTGCCAATATCTTTCGAAGCTATTTCATCTTTTCTGCATCAAATACAAACAAACAATCAATTAGTTAAATTCATGCGTAAAATTAACAATAAAATATCTGCATAGATTAATAAAAAGAATATTCATTACACGGGGCGCAATAAATAAAGTTTCAGGAAAAGTTTTATTAACATACTTATATGTTTCCCACCACTCGTTCTTCATTTGCATTATCTCTTTGTAATGTTCACACATTGATAGTTATCTCTTAGATCAGACATCTGCAGCACAAAACCACACAGGAAACAATTTCAAAATTAAAACAATGCATTGATTCTTAGCATTTTTTTCGTGACACACTTTTAATGATTTACAAATTAAATTGTACACCAAATGCCAAATAAAGTTATACTACAAATAAAATTGTTCCTATAGATGTATTATATTTAATCAGTGGCGTCACTAGGGTTGGTGTCATCCAGTGCGGTAACTCATGGTGTTACCCTCCTCACAACACCCCATAGACCTCGCCATTGCTAAATAACGGAAACATACAAAATCATTAGTAACGTTTATAAATATAGGTCCTATATTTACAAAGGCAATAGAAGAAAAATTAATTCAAGGTCGGTTAGTAAAAGATTTTAAGAAGTTAAGAACTGGGAACTACTTAGAAAATATGTTACCTTTTTAACTGTTATTTTATCAATAAATCTTATGTCATATTAAGTCAGAACTTTACTTTCCTGGCCTTTAGAGTTGTAAACTTGTTAATTACTTCATCGAAATCAACTCTTTTCTTCAAACCACTTTTAATTGATAATATTACAAGATCGGAAAGCCTTAACTGTCCCACGGTAGATCGCAAATAGTTCTTTATAAACTTTAGCTTTGAAAAATTCCTCTCATGTGAAGCCACAGACACTCAGATCGTAAGAAATAATTGTAGGCTCACTGAGAGATATGGTAGAGATTCTAGGAAGTCCTATTCAGCTATGAATTTTAAAACGTCAAGTACTGACCGGTCTTTGGCTTCTTCGAGATCAATCTTTGCTGCCTTCAGGTGCCTTGGCATTTCTAATAAGAGCTCTTCCTCTGATAATTCATCATAGAAAGTGGTCAATCTTGGAATGGACACCAGTAACTCTTCTTCAGTTTACAGATGCACACAGCGCGGTGTTGTCATCCACCGCGATTTTGGTACTATTTCGGTGCAACTTATCAGAAGTTAGTACAAAGAGACGAACAATCTTAACGTTATATTCTGAAATAGTTATTATACACGCAAAACTATAACACGCTTTTGTGTTTATAACTAACAGAACAGAGATATTTTTATGTTTCATTAATATAATACATTTCTGTCCAGGATGTTAGGCCGGCTGGGCTGAAACAATGCATAGAATAATTTCAGGGAGTGACAGAATGATATACATTTTGGTGTCACCCCTTGTGATGGTATCGCCAGGTGCGGTCTGCACTCCCGCACTCCCCTAGTGACTCCACTGTATATAATCACAATTTTATTAAAATATAATTTGTATAGATGATTTCATTTACAATTTATACTAAATTTTAATAATTATTTTTGTACTTTGCATCGGTAATTAGACATTCATTAGCAAATTCTAATAGCTCACTACAAGGCCTATCGCGACACAGTAGCTGAGAAGTAATTAAGTCGTCAAAACATTATTTATCCTTCATAAATATATAAATTTAAATATTAATATTAAAAAATAATGCAATTTTACAAAAACAAATTCAAATATTTTTCTTCTCCCCAAAAAAATTCCGCTTCTAGCCTTATACGGTTCATAGGGGGCTCGTTATCCAGGTCTGTTTTGATTTCCAATGTAAGCGAGATTCAACAGGTTTCATTAATATTTCTTTTTGTCAACTTGTCATATCTATTCTTCGATATTTCTATAGGACGTAGCTTGACTTTCATATTGCCATTTACAAAAGTCATAAGTCATACAGTATAAGGAAGTATATATATATTGCTCATACCTATAAGACTTGTTAAAGAACAAATTATT